>JADLZN010002972.1:0-32787 GCA_018155175.1 Sinocyclocheilus anophthalmus
TTAACCTCATTGCGGAACTCAGTGCGAGGGTTAATTAAGTGATTGATGGTTTTTCAGATCTATACAATGGCACATATTCCTGTAAACTTGGGATTTCACATTTCCACTCTCTTAAACTCATTCTTTCCTCACTCTCTCTCTTTCTGCAAACTTGTGTGAATGCATGTGTTCATGTGTTAGATTAGTTATATGTCTTAGATTTATCCAATAAAGCCTTATTTATATGTAAAAGAGAAGTATCTTGTGTTTTGTGCTCACTAGTTAATGTCTTAAACTGCCGATCTTTTACTGTGCTAATAAATAGTGTTTTCAGTATACTTTGGATATTAATATTCATTGCATAATTTATGTTATACGGCTCGTTTGAATCGCTGGCCGTCTCAGTGATCAGCCGTAAACAGTGATTCTGTCCTAATGCCCTTACATATTAATGGTGGAGTTCCCTTTTAAAATCTTAAATGATTCCCTTTGCAGCTTAACTTATTGACCTGTATCCCTTACAGTACTGAGTTAAGCTTTAACCCTTTCCTATACCAACTGTATGCGTGTGTGTGTGTGTGTATCTGTATGTTAGACCAGTTTGTGTGTTTACGTAGGATGTTAGACCAGTTTACGTGTTTATGTAGTTTGCTGGACTAGTTTAAGTGTTTATGTAGTTCATAAAACCTTACTTGTATCACACTTGACGTGTGCATTGTTTGCTCATAACTGAGTCACTTAATCATGCAGATTTATGCTACAAGCTTTTGTAGAATTGTACAGTACGAAAGTAATTTCCCTTAACCAGGAAATTAACATCCTTAGAATTGACCCTGAGAGTCGCTTATCTCTACCCGGATCTAAATATAATAATTAATTATAACTAGTTATGATTAATTATTCATATTTCCATGAGCTGTGCGTACTATGCGATGCAGTTCGAATACTTCTATGCGCTTTAATTTTTACTACGTGTAGTAGTACAGTGCACACAGCGGCCCGTTCACCGTAGTTCCACAAACCGTTATCATTTACATGTGTGTGGAGCGTCTCAAACTCCATCTCTGCATATTGTTGTGAGTTTGGGTTTATTATAACGTTTCATCTGGGAACTCAACGTGCGCCATTTCATCAGATTTGCAAGGTATATAATTTATAAATCTACGCAAACACAGGATAATACATCGCTGTTTCAAAATAAAAGCTCAAACCCTCACTCTGAGTTTACATGTTTTGATGTCTACATATTCATTTAATTACAGTGGCTATAGTATTTCTGTCCTAAAGAAATGGCCAAATATTAAGTGGACATTTGAATTAAATGGGGCTTGGTCAATATTAAACCAGTATTAGATCGCACAGCAATGTGTAAAAACAAACGTCAGTCCATTGGCGCCCTCTGCAGGCCTTTGTTGTCATGCGTAATGTACATTAGCTCTATTGTTTATAATACATCATTTATTTTAACAGTTTTGTTCAATAAAATCATATGATTTCTTGCTTTTGATACTTATTTGAACTAATTATTATTGCCTCACTGATATTATATATGTATTTTAAGTACATTTAAAGGCTATTGTTCACTTAACCTAAATCTATTTTTATTACCACAAAAATTTATTATTATGGGCATTAGAATCAGTTTTATTTCAAATTCGTTTTCCATTTTTCTTTGTCTATACTCGTTTTAATGGTTAAATATTGTATTAACAATTATATAAACTATTAATTGAGTTTACATTTTTATTCTTTACCAAATTCTGTTTCCCATTAGCTCTGGATTCCATTTCAATGTTTCCCTTACTGTTTAAAATCAACATCATCTCAATTAATAGATTTTATTTATAAAGAAAAAAAAAATCGTTTTTTTATCTGGTCGATAATATTTCTGGTAAATATTCCTTTAAAAAGTATTTTTTGATTTTTGACTAGAACACGTGAATATGTTGTAATTCTTACACTATAATACTGAACTTTGATTTCAGTGATTTGGACTATGAGATGGACACTTGCTTCTTGCACTTTATGTTGCACTTTACTTTTTTACTTTTAGATTTAATTTGGTTTAATTAAATATGGTTTAATAAAATATTCTTAAGTAAAAAAAATTTTTTTGTGGGAAATTAATCGTTTAAATTAATCGATAAATTAGTTGATAGATTAATCAAAATAAAAATAGTCATTAGTGGCAGCCCTAATTATATAGACTAATTTTCTGAAGTTCTCTGAGACATAATATTATCAAGATTTTTACATCAAAAAACCTCATATTTAGAAGGCTATTTCAGTGGGGTAGTATTATAGGGTAAACATACCTATTAAGCTCACGTACCCATTAAGCACACTTCCATTTTTGAGCTCAGATCATAAAAGGGTGAAAAATTATGTATACCTACCTGATGTACTTGAAGGCACAATATGTAATTTTCGTCGCTGGAGGGCGCTTATTCAAAATAAACAAAGAGGCAAAGGCATAGTTTTTGATGATGCCGTGACTGAGTGTGGAATCATGGGAGTTGTGGTCTTCATCCCCACAGCCGATGCAATCAGACGGGACTCAGGCAGAAATCATGTTCATGGATGAGCTAATGATTTATTAACGTAGTAGAATGAAGCAGGGTGAGGCTGAAAGCCGTCTAAGCGAAATGAGGCCGCTGAACGAGCGTGACACACAGCTCGAAAGCAGCGGAGCTTTTATTATGCCACAGTCGACCGCTTCCGCTTCTTCTGGTCGTGCGTATGTGGGGTTAAGCAGCTCTGTTTTATCATACTAGATATGTTTGAACGTTCTGTTATAATGCTACTTTGTGTGGTCGTCACCTGTCTATTATAACGCATAGCATATTAAAGCGTCTTTGGTGTTTCCATGTTTTCTACAAAACAAAACGGGAAATCGAGGGGTTATGACGTCATTGGCAGGCGACACAATAACACTATGGACACGCTCCGTGTCACTAGTTAAAACTGCTTATTTCTCTGGATTTAAACATTCTTCGAAACATTTGGGATAATGTAAGTACACAAGTCAGCAAAATATATAACACTGTTCTAGTGGTTCTTGGATATTTTAATAAAAAAATCTTACATATTGTGCCTTTAACCAATTGATGTGTTTGTTCACATCAAGTCAATCAGATCATTGCACACTGAGATATGGGTCTCCATGTGTTCACACTGTTGACAGCCATTTTAAAAACTGTCTGAAAACTTTCACCAAAAGAGGAGCCCTTTAAAGGTGCTGTATGTAGGATTGATACAGAGTGGTTGAACTAGGTATTGCAGTCCAACTTCCGGCCCGGAACGCACATTTTCAAAGGAGAATAACTGACTGTAGCATTGTTTTTCAGATAAACAAGTATGTTAACTTAGCATGTTTCCTAAATACCTGCAAACAAATTATGGTATTTTTATGCTTTAGTAGAGTCAAAAACTTACATACAGCACCTTTAAAAAAATTTTTTTTTAGATATTTAAGCCTTTATTTTGGATAAGTTTTACTACTTACTGTAAAATTAAGAGATTCATGTTCAGACTTTTGCATATTATAACCTGGAACTTGGATGTGGGAAATAATTACATTAGATCCAAAAGATAGTTTTAGCAGCATAGCGCAGATGCTACAGAACACAGTTAGCTGACTAGCTGTATAAGATTGTGTGCTATGCTAATATATTACTTCACAGGTATTACTGGCTTGTACTTTTAAATCCATGATAGTATAAATTTACAGTTTATTGTGGTTATCTGTGAATCTTTGTAAAACACAATGCTGTAGTTTTTAAAGATTTCATATTATTTTAAGGTGAGGTTAAAGGGTACACTACTATGAAAATCACACAGCTTCAGTGTGACATCAATAAGAAAAAGTAGAATTTCATAGATATTGTTAATAATAGTTGTTCATAATAAAATATGTATGAATTTAATACATGACCTAGATTATTTATTTTGCAAAATCCTGTCATTTTAATAAATATTACATGAAATTTATAAAAAAAATTGTTGCTGCTCCAATTAAGCTCAGTGTGGTCTCTTTAAGCTCTTCCACAATGAACGTCTATATACTTCATAAACAGACTTTAAAAATTAAGCGATGGTTGTCACGTTACGTTAAGTTTATTGATTTTCTATAGATTCTGTCAACTCAAATCTGCAGACTGGCTCTGACCTTTAGCAACTAGCATCAACTTCTCCAGACTATAAATCTGTGGAAAATCAATAAAAAAAATAACTAAAAATAATAATCATTATAATTACTATTATATATACTATATATCTATATAATATATAATATATATGTTATAGTGTATTCCCGCCTTAAGAGACTATAGATAAGTTGACCTTTAATTAATAAGAGGCCATCGGTTAATGAGGCTAGTTTCTGTGTTCATCCCCGTGAATGAAATTATTTATTGGTTTGTTTTATTTGATTTTTGAATTTGTGTTACTTAGCTGAACGTGGACTAGGGCTAGATGTTGCAATGTGTTTAAATGACACTTCACTATCAATATATAACTGATCAAATTGAATGCCTTGTTGCTTGATTTTAGTGTTCTGTTTTTTTGTGACTGACTTTGTACCTTCAAAAATATATTTTTCAATTATTCTTTAAAAAGGTTGTTTAAAATAAACAAGAATTTTTAATAAAACATGATGTGAGCTTAATGGGCACAGGGGTGTGCTTAAAGGGTACAAACATGTACCCATTAAGCACAGCCAGACTTTTTGCATTTAATGATGAATATCTTAACTGAAATGCTTTTGTCATTTAAAATGAAATAAAAAAAAATTGTGGGAGAGATTAATATTTTATTTTAACATAACTTTTGTACTGAAACCAATATCTTGTGCACTAAAAATGTCTCAATGTAGATTTTGGTGAGCTTAATACGTTTACCCTAAACAAAACTCAGAGATCCTCCCAGGGTTACATGTCATTGTGAAATGAATTGAATGTTTCAGACTCAGACATGGGTGGAGTATCAGTACATGTGTCAGGTTTCTGTCTGCTAACCCTTTTTTTCCCATTTTTTCTCACAGGGAACGTCTTGATAATATGAAATTTATTATTAAAGGGGTCATATGCATGCGATTTCAAGTTTTCCTTTCTCTTTGGCGTGTTACAAGCTGATTGCGCATAGATAAGATCCCTGAAGTCGCAAATACTAAAGTCTCAAAACCAAAGAGATATACTTTATCAAATTTAAGACTCTGCCACGCCCCCCTAAATGGCTCGTTCTAACACGCCCTCACATGTCTATGTCACTGTGTGGGAATATTTGCATAATGCACCCAAATGTTCACGCAAAGAAAGGTGGCGTGGTTTCAGTAACCGCAGTTAGTGTTGAAGCAGCCATGTCAGGGAGTCGCTGTGTGTTTCTAGGCAAAAGCAAAAGCACTTTAGATGCATTTAGGAATCTTTAAGATTTTCTTACAACAGAACAGCAATGCATTTTTATGGACGACCGTTTCGTGAACCTAGGAGAGGAGGTAATTCGGACTTTGCTATGACAATCTGGCGCTTCTGCATCAGCGACTGTTTTTTTATTAGTTTAAGTATTTTCTATTGACTATTCAAATGCAGAGTTTTGAGCATCGTGTGTGTGAGCGAGCGAGAGCGAGCGAGAGAGATGCGCACGGAGCGGGAGAGAGAGAGAGCGAGCGAGACACATCACGGTGGAGTCAGCTGTCTTAACCGTGGCTTTTGTACTGCAAACACATATTCATCACTGTGCCTGTCACGAGACTCTGTTCCCCTTTCGGGCTCTTCTTGTACATTTAATTGAAAGATGAAGCTCGCGATTAGGTAAGGGCGTACAAGTTCGACGAGTGCTTGCGGTGTTCGCATCACATGTCACTGGTCAGCGCCAATCAATCAGCTGCGCTGTCGAAGTAGGGTTTGTAGAAAACGAACGTGTTTGAGAGAGTGTTTGTTTGAATATTAAGCATATATCACATATTCTGTTACACCAATACCCAATAATGATCTTTAAAACCGCATCAATGACCCCATTTAAAGCAGACTAATGTAAAAGCTTAAATAAGATCTTTACAAAATTAACAAATTGTTTAGACAAAATCTTAAAAGTTTTAAAATATTTTACTTATTTACATGCAAATGTAACCTAAATTATGATTTTTATTCAGCAGTACCTGTTCAAAACTTAGTTTATAATTTTAAAGGATACTTGTACTTAGTTTATTTCAAAACATATTCCATCTTAAATTTAAAAAAAGTGTACATATCTTAGATTATTACTAGGGCGAGCATGTAGCTATGATCTAGTTCTACACTTATATAGTTGTATTTTTCTGAACCGACCTTTATCAGCGCAATAAATATCATATACTACCAATATACTATTGGTTATCTACTCGGAAATATATGTAGACAGACCATATGTAACCGCTTGTCTGCTGATCTTTGAAAAGAGAGATTATTACTTTAACAGGAGCTAGTCCTTTGCCCAAAAAACGTCCCGGTTCATTGAAAATGTTTGTTTAAGCAACAACTTGTCAGGCTTAAGTCAACTACAGATGCGAGAAGAGACATTCCAAATGCTACTCATGTTACCATTATACGTATTCTTCGGATACCTGCTGATTTTTGGGGGTTGTAAACTGTGCTCGAATGAAACAGCACATGTGAGGTCTTCACCCTGAGAATATTTAATTGTGCTTAAAAAGCACAGATCAAGCTAAATGAAATAGCGTAGGCCTACACCACACCAGACTCCTGATGCCCGACGGCAGAAAATACCTATGCTGTTAAAACTTGTATATACAGTATGTTACATTTTAAGATGACTCGTGTTTCGTGTATAAGTTGGGTGTGTGTATATGATTTTACTTTTCTTATTTTTACAAAGATTCAATTTAAATTCAATTCCTAGTAAATATAAGACCAAAACATTATATTACAAAAGAATCATGTTGTTGCAGCGTTTTTAAAAATAGGGAATGTAAACTCCAAACACACACACACACACACACACACACATCCACCCCTCAACACACACACACACACACAGACACACAAGGCCTCAATCTTACTTTTTCTCTGTTACATGTACATTTAAAACACTTAAAGTTACAAGTTGAAGATGGTGTGGAAAGACAATTCTCTTTGTACCTAAACATGACTTTAATAAATCAGTTGTTTTAAGTGAAAGCGATGATTCAGTCCGTATTATTAAGTCTTTGTGTTTTAGGAGTACGCCTTTTAGTTTTGTTCCAGGAAACAGGTACGACTGTAACTGTGCGTTGTCATTTCTGGCTGTTCATCTTTAAGAAAACATGAGGCCAGCAGCTTTTAACATCTCTTAATTCTCTTAATTTTTCACATTGTAAATGTTTGTTTAGCTTAAATATTAGTCAGTTACAAAAGTGTTTTGTTTCTTTTAATAAAATATTCCATTGAATGTCACTAAGACAAATTCTGTAACAGCGTTCATAAATGAATATAAATGTACAAATCTTTATAGAGACAATATGGTCTAACAACACAAACGCAAATTATTGTTCTAACTCTTTCACGCACCAGGCTTAAGTATGCCTAAAATTGCTAGATATCTTGAATTTATCCTAGTGTTTAAAAGCGCTACCGCACTAGGCCTCGTCACGCCGTAGTGAACTGTAAACCGCAAAGTTTTTCATAGGGTTACACTTTGAAATTTTATGTTTCACCACTCTTGTAGTATTTTCCCATCTACTCGTAATTGCTAGGCCTAGTTTTCGCTGTCATGTTAGAGGACAATATTTCTGTTTGATTTAATAAAATATCGCTTTAACCCTTCGTCTTCCTTGCTTTAACCATTTCTTAATAATTCCCTTCCGTCCGCTCGTTTTCTATTTATTAAATTGATTAAAAAATATATTTGTAAAATTGCTCATTTGTGAGTTGCTTCGAACAAAGGCGTATGCAAAATCCCAAAATTGAACACTGAGAAAAGGATAACGAGTGATTCAACATTTTATTTACCTTTTATTATGTGAAGAAAATGATCAAATTGTCGTTAAACAATAGTGATGACATTACAGTTTATCTAGCCAGAAAAGAAAATCTCTGCATGCCAACATGTTTTTGTGTAATATGAAACTGACTAGCTCTTCAATAATTTCACATATCACGGAACCATAATGTTTTTGAACAAGCATTACACATAAATCCGTTACACACGTACACGGACAGAGAACCTCATCAATCTACATCTCATCGCTACATTCAGACATCACATCCAGAATTTTTCTGGTAGTTACACAAACTGGCTCTTTGTCGTTCATATACAAGCTCGTCAAATCGGGCCATGGATTATTTTTCAGGCTTCTTACAACGTCCATTTCATTTTTGAGATTTGTTTCACGCTTGGAATCCCCCGTACGATCATGATTCGGATCGCATGCATGATCGATGACCGTGCGCATCAGATCAATCGTTTGGTCTCTGTAATGCTGTTTAAATATAGAGTTTACGGTGTCTTTTCCAGGACACGTTTTCCCCGCGGCGCAGAAGCACTCCACTTGCTCATCCGCAGCAGCGCCAGTAGTGTCAGACATCTTTTTCAGAATTCGGTTCGTTCGCAAACGTTGTCTCCTAATCGATAATGTTGTAGCTGTTTCCTTGAATCTGGATTGACTGTTTTAATCCATGACGGTCCAGGCCACAACGCTTTGAATTTCTGGAAAAATTGCATCAGGATCAGACAAATTGGATCGTTGAAGCCAATTCTGTCAGTCCGTGTAGATAACGTTTTGATCAATAAGATTTATCCAACATGGTTCGCAGATCTAGGAAAAGTAGGCAATAACTGCAGAGTTTATGAGAACGGCCGCTGTTCTCTTACAGCTATGTAGTCATGAGGAAGCAGTGACGGATCTTTTGTATAGAGCCGTACATTCGAGCAAAATAAATTGTTGGGGGGAGAGGTCTTGTTTCGACCGTTGGCTGGTCGTTGAGATGGGGGCGTTGCACTCAAAAGCGGAAGAGGATGAAGGGGCCCTGGTTAGGGATTGACCTAGCCTCGCATATGCTACCAAAGAGATTTCGTTTTTCACTGGAACATATTTAGATTAAAGATTACGAGGTACCTCTGTCATTTAAAATAATTATTAAGACGTTGGCAAATTGTTTCAGGTACAAATCAGGAACACCCGTTGTTCAGGTTTGTTATACCGGTAATTATGCTGAATACACAGACACGATCATTTAACTTGACTGAAACAGTTCGTTTATTGTTGAGAAAATGGCGTTTAACACAGGTACGTCGCTCTGCTCGAAATATAGACTCATTTTGCAGCATTCGAAAGGGTTGTCTTCGGGGATAGGCCAGTCACGATCAGAGTCAGACTCCTCGCTGCTTTGAGACAAAAAGTTTGTTTCAGAGTCCTCCCGACGTTTATTTACCATCATAAGATAATTTTGGTCATGAAGCATTTTGTTCAAACAGACAGATATTGAAATGTTTTCAAACAGCATGGTAGTACGGTACCTCATTCCCTGTGTGGCACCGTCCCACTGGAAAATGTACCAAATTACTCCACCGTAATTAAATTCTCTCCAAATTTGATTGTAAAAGTACGCCCAGTCTACGGCGGTCAAAAGCAGGTGGTTACATTCTGATGTATATTCCTCATAAGATTCCAAAACTTAGAGTTTCACAGTCTGCCGCTTCTTGTCAAACACAAATCTTCCCACGCGTTCATCAGACACAGAGAAATCATGCTTCACAAAATCTTCATATTCACGGCCAATCTTTGCCGGACCACGTCTTTCCCTGTGTGTATCTTCCCCCATCTCAACAGAACTTCTCGGCGGTGTTACACACATCGCTCTTGTTTCAGGAGTGTTTCGAGCAGGGGTGGCCATCGTTACAATGTAGAAACGCTAATCCTTATTTAAATACCAAAGTTTGGTTGGGGTGTGTCAAACAACCAAGGATGTGATTCAGTGAGAATCACATTCAGCTAAGCTAACCTGGTCCAAGCTGCTCCTAACTAAACTGAGCTCCTCTAACACTGGACAATAGGAATGCAATGATATTACCGCTGACTCTCTCATATACTATCATAGACCACAGTCCTTTTCTCTGGTTTTATGACAGCTGTACCTTTTATAGTTAGAACAGATAGCATTAGAACTTTACAATCTAACATCGCTCTTTAAACCATTAAAATCACTAAACTAAAAGTTAAAATCACTCAATTAAAACTACATTTTAACTGCTATAAAAACACACATTTAGTAGTAAGCTAGTAATTAGGGCTGTATTAGCTCAGCTTACATTTTATTTACCCATTACAATAGTCCCTTTACAGTTACTGCTATCATAAGAATACACCTATATGTAGGTTTAAAATTCTACAAAAGGCACATTTAATGCCCAACAACGAATATTTTAGCAAAATGCATATTTGTGAATTATTGTGCTCCGTCTGTTTAGCGTGCATGTGCGCTGACAGCAAGCAAAATGGATTATTATATATTATATAATCTCTTAAATTATGTTCTTGCAAAATCAATTTGTACGTCTATGTAAATACTTCATAAACAGACTTTAAATATTAACTGATGGTTGTCATTTTAAGTTAATCTTTATAAAATGATTGATAACTTATTTTCACACCTTTAAGATAATAAAATCTAGATGTAACTGTAGTTTATGCCCAAAGATGAAAGAGGCTCAAATCTGCAGACTGGTTCTGACCTTTGGCAACTAGTGTCAAATTCTCCAGACTGTAAATGGGTGGAAAATCGTGTAGTGTATTCCAGCCTTAAGAGACTATAGATAAGTTGACATCCATTTAATAAGAGGCTTCCTAATGAGTCTATTTGTGTGTCATCCAGTGATGAAACGTTTTATTGGTTTGTTTGAATGATTTTTGAGTATGTTTACTTGAGCTGAACGTGACTAGTCTAGAGTTGCAGTGTGTTTAAATGACACTTCCACTGTTGAATATATAACTGATCAAATTGCGAATGCCTTGTGTCTTGATTTTAGTTTTCTGCTTTTTTTGTGATTGACTTTGTACCTTCAAATAAAACATTTTTCAATTATTCTTTAAAAAAGGTTGTTTAAAATAAACAAGAATAATAAAACATGATGTGAGCTTAATGGGAACAGGGGTGTGCTTAAAGGGTACAAAAATTTACCCATTAAGCATAGCCAGACTTTTTGCATTTAATGAATTAAATGCTTTTGTCATTTAAAATAAAATACAATTTTTGTGTGAGAGATTAATATTTTATTTGAACAACTTCTTGTGCTGAAACCGATATCTTGTGCACTAAAAATGTCTCAACATAGATTTTGGTGAGCTTAATTTTATTACAATTTGCCCATGTCTTTGGAAGGGGTTTGTCTTTCAAACACATTAAAATGCACAAATTCACACTGCACAAATTCAGATTTTAATAAAAGTTAATAATTTACACATTTGCATGTTCACGGGTCTCTGATGTTGCCTAACGGTCACATGACATGCAAATGTCATCATTTTTTAGGAAGCGTTTTATTTTGATCTTTGTTATTTTAAAGGGGTCATATGATGCCATTTCAAGTTTTCCTTTCTCTTTGGAGTGTTTACAAGCTGATTGTGCATAGATAAGATCCCTGAATTTGCAAAGACTAAAGTCTCAAAACCAAAGAGATCTTCTTTATCAAAGTTAAGACTCTGCCACGCCTACCTAAAACGGCTTGTTCTAACATGCTCCCACATATCTACGTCACTATGTGGATATATTAGCATAATGCCACCAAAATGTGCACGTAAAGAAAGAAGGCGTGGTTTCAGTAACCACAGTTAGTGTTGAAGCAGCCATGTCAGGGAGAAGCTGTGTGTTTCTAGATGAAAGCACTTTTATTTGGCCTTCCGGAAGTATATGCATTTAGGAATCTTTAAGATTACTTACAACAGAACAGCAATGCATTTTATGGATGACCGTTTCGTGAACCTAGGAGAGTAGGTAATTCTGACTTTGCTATGACAATCTGGCCTTCTGAATCAGCTACTGTTTTGTTATTAGTTAAAGTAATTTATGCTCTTTTTAGAAAACAACAAAAAAAATGTTCAATCATCCTCTGTAAATGACGGAGTATTTTGGCGCAAGGCGCGTGTAGTGTTACAGAGTGAGAGAAGCATAGTGCGAATGAGCGAAGAGAGGGGCGGGTCACATCACAGTGGCCATGGAAGTCATTCGCTGTACTTAAACTCGTGGCTTGTGTACTGTAACACTATACCAGCTTACATCCTGTCTTTTACACTTTCTCTGTTTCCCCTGTCGGCTCTCGCTTTACATTTTCTTATTGAATATGAAGCTTCTGCTTAGGTAAGGGGCGGTTACCTTTCCGATGAGTGCTTCGCGGTGTTCTTTCTTCGTCAAACTGCTACTCCTATGCAGCTGGTTGGGCAGTCCTAGCCAATGCGAGGCAGCCTGGGCGCGCTTGTCGGATTAAGGAGGCGACTAGTACATTCGGGCTATCGAAAACGATACGTTATGAGAGAGAAAAGGTGGAGGCGTGTCGTGGCGTATTTTCAGTGAAACACTGTCGAGTTGAAAGCATCCGTCAAACCAACAACCCAGTGCTTCCTCGTAATGATCTCATCGAATTATTAAAAAAGCCATCATATGATCCCCCTTTGACAAACAATCTTTAGGTTTATTCCTACATTTTTTATATTTCTTCATTTAATTTATTACTTTTGATCTAAATTCATGAACCCTATTCGTTTCCCCTACCTCATGAATCTCCCCCGGAACCGCTCTGTGCCATCCGGGTGGTGCTCCGTGGGAACCCTTTGACACCCGGCGGAGGGGAAAGGAATATATAACTATCCGACTCCTTTTTATTGTTAATGTCTTTCATTTCACTCTTCATGTTTTTAATAACCCTGAAAATCTTCCGCCTAACATTCGAGAATCTCTATTGAATAAACACTACTTTAAATAACCCTTGCCTCTTGTCAATTCGTTTTTTCCACGCCTCTCACTACTTTTCAACATATAAATATAAAAAAAAAAAAAAAAACTCATTATTCCTTCCCTTTTCTAGCTTGTACTTATTTTAACAATGCCTAAAACTTGGTATTTCAAGCACTTCCTGTGCCTGTTTGCCTCTTTAAGAAAAATCGCTTAATGTATCCCCCAATTGTAAGTCGCTTAGGATAAAAGCGTCTACAAAATGACTAAATGTCATGGTACTAACATTAACGCTTCAAGGTCAGCAAATGAAAGGGCCCTCGACTCCGGGCTCACCGCCAACCACGGTTGCTTAGTAACACGCAACGGGGCAATATGCATAAAATATGCAAAGGGAATATGTCAGTCATTAATACAGGTGCATCTCAATAAATAGAATGTCGTGGAAAAGTTCATTTAAGTAATTCAACTCAAATTTTGAAACTCGTGTATTAAATAAATTCATGCACACAGACTGAAGTAGTTTAAGGTCTTTGGTTCTTTTAATTGTGATAATTTGGCTCACATTTAACAAAATAGATGGCGGGCCCAAGCCATCAGTGCAAACGCCAACCCGGTGGCATCAGGGGAACGGTGCACAGCGGGCACATACATTTACAGTAACCCTCTGTCAGTCTGGTTTTAGGGTGATACGGCAATAAAGAGTTAATCGACCATATAGACACAACACACCTATTAAAACTTTGGACACTTCATAATGTTTCAGTTATTAACAATATAGCTCCGAGCGATGGTGCCCAAGCCGAGAACGGTGCCCAGTAGGGCACATGCTTTTACAGTAACCCTCCAGCAGTCTTGGTTTATAAGGGATAGGAAATTAAGGTTTTAATCCAATTCACAGGCCTCAGACCCAGAACAATATTTAAAACTTAGCAACACTTTACGATAGGGTTTCAAGTTTAACATAACTATATTACTTAACCTGACAATAATTATGTACATGTATTTATTCAGTTTTAAAAAAAGTAATTTTTTTCCAAAAAATTTTAAATATAAAAAAAATTGGTAATACTTTATAATAACTGCACACTATGAATTATTAGTTAAGCATTAGTAAATAGTCAATTCATCCTTTATAAAGCATAGTTCCAACAATAAAAGGCATTAGTAAGCAGTTTATAAATACAGCTATAAATGTTTTGTTCCTGAGCATATCTATGTTTAATAATTGTATTTTCATACTTTATTAATGATCAATTTATCGTTTCTAAATGATTACGTTATTTACAAACCATTTGTTTAGGAGTTCATAAGATCATTTAGAAAGTTTATTAATCATTTATTAAACTATTTAAATGTACATTTATAAATCTTATTATTTAAACACATGATAATAGTTGCTCAGTGTGTTAATAAATGCTTTATTAACATTCCTGCTGTAATTCATGATTAGGTCAGGTAGTTATAAAACATTTAGAAGCTGCCAGCCATCTATTTTTGTGAGCTCATCTAAAGTGAGGATTGTTTATACCTTGTAAAGGATTTACAAAGGAGATTTAAAAGCTCAATCTTTCAAACAGAAAAGTTAATCAAACACAACACAGGGACACAGAACACAAAAATATTTTTTCAATATTGAAAAAATGAAACTGTACAACTGTTCACTTGATAAAAAAAAAAGAAAAATAAACCTCTGCAGTTTCATAGAAAAAAAAATCAAGTGTACAGTTTCTTTTTTTTTAATCTTGAAATAAATATTCTGAGTTCTGTATCTCTCTGTGTTGTGTTTGTTTATTTTTTCTGTTAGGAAGATAACTGAGCCTTTAAATCTCCTTTGTAATAGATATGCTTATAAATCAAGAACAAGGCATTTATAACTGTATTTATAAACTGCTTACTAATGACTATTAATGTTGGGACAATGCTTTAGAAAGGGTGAACTGACTATTTACTAATGCTTACTTAATGATTCATAGCGTGCAGTTATTATAAAGTGTTACACAAATTATGTTGTCGGTGCCCTGCAAATTTAGTCCTTCTAGGATTTTTTTTGTCCCAAAAACTGACAGAAAAGGATAAGGCCTAAGAGAGTTCTTAAGCTGTAATGAAAAAAACAAAAAACAATTACTGATTATTTTTTTTCTGGTGATTAAAGATATGTTTAAAAGTCTCTCTCTCTCTCTCTCTCTCACCCTCACCCACCGCTTCTCTCACCCACACTCTCAACACACACACACAACATCACAACACTCACCCACCCCCCCACCCCCCCTTCATCACACAGACTTTACAACAAGTTTCGTTATTATACATTTTAACTATTAGTTAACATGAACAATAATTATATAGCATGTATTAATGTCAGTTAATATTCAAAACTTAAACATTAAAAAAATAGTTAACAGTTTATAATAACTGCACACTATGAATCATTAGTTAATGATTAGTAAATAGTAAATTCATCCTTTATAAAGCATTGTTCCAACATTAAAAGGCACTAGTAATTAGTTTATAAATACAGCTATAAATGTTTTTTTCTTGAGCATATCTATAATGTTTAATAATTGTATTTTCATACTTTAATAATGATCAATTTATCATTTCTAAATTATTACGTTATTTACAAACCAGTTATTTAGGAGTTCATAAGATCATTTAGAAAGTGTATGTAAATGATTAATAAACTATTTAAATGTATATTTATATATCGTATTATTTAAACACATGATAATAGTGGCTCAGTGTGCTAATAAATGCTTTATTAACACATATTCCTACTGTAATTCATGATTAATTCAGGTAGTTATAAAAAAACATTTAGTAGTTGCCAGACATCTATTTTTGTGAGCTCATCAAAAGCGAGAATTGTTTATACATTGTAAAGCATTTACAAAGGAGATATAAAAGCTCATTAATCTTCCAAACAGAAAAGTTAATCAAACACAAACACAGAGGGATACAGAACACAAAAATATTTTTTCAAGATTGAAAAAATGAAACCGTACAACTGTTCACTTAATAAAAAAAAGAGAAAGAAACCTCTGCAATTTCATTGAAAAAATCAAGTGTACCGTTTCTTTCTTTTTTTTTTATTAAGTGAACAGTTGTACGGTTTCATTTTTTCAATCTTGAAAAAATATTTTTGTGTAATAATAAGAAACAGAGCAATTCCAATAGGGTCCTCACACCATCGGTGCTCGGGCCCTAATGAATGGAATATATTTTCTTTCTCTTTGTATTTTTTATATCAACTTGGTGCAGAATTACCCTATTTAAATCAATGTGACAAACAAGTTAGGTACAAAGTGTGTAATGTAATGGATTGTGATGCTAACTACAATTTTTGTCACGTAATTTGGAATAAGGGACTACAATTTGCAAGCAACCTGCCCAAGACTGTTCAGAACACACGACTGTACAGTTGTGTGAAAAGCAGGAATGTGTCTGACAAAAGCTGCCTTGGTGACAGAAGAATAAACATGCTTTCTATTGCAGTAGATTAAAAGTGAATCTCATGTGATTGTAGCTGTGGGATTAAACAAGATAGCACAGAACACAGCACAGAGAATAGGTCAGACACTAAGACCCTGAAACACCTGCTCAGTCCAAAGTCACAAAACACTTAATCGTAGGTATAGAGAGTAGTAACTAGGTTATAAAGTACAGAAGATGGTTCAATACCTGAACACTTATGCAATTGTTTATAAGTTATGAACCTATACAATTATATATAGCCGTGGCTAAAAGTTTTGAGACAAAACATACACATGAAACTGAACATACATATGTCCACAAAAACAAAGGTAGGCTTCAGAAAGACTAATCTAAATAAGTGCGAAGTGTGGACATCAGACCGCATTCTCATTGACATCAGCATTCTGGAACAGCCATGACAAACTGTAAATAATGGGGCTGTTTTACATCAGAGTAACAATAATGACCATTGTCTCAGGCTTATACTGGGGCTTCAAAACATGCTGACTTCTCCCACTCAGAGGGCAATCTCTCACACAAACCATTCCACAACAGAAAAAAACGGCAACAAAATACCAAACAGCACAAAATGTTGTCCATTCCATTTCTTCTTTAAAGCAAACCTTTTTGAAGCTGTGGTGTCAACCACACTTTTTTTGTTTTTAAAAGCAAACAGAATAAAACAGTCATAATATCTATATTTGATGGATGCTGTCAAATTTATGGGATTAAACGGGATAACAAATGGGATTATGGGATCAAACAAGTATATATTAATTTAGTCTCAATATTATTCATAAATGAATCCACAATTATCCATGAACTTGACAAATGTTGCAAATCTTATAAACAAATGACCAAAAAAAACTACACTTAGTTTTTTTTTTTTAATTTCTTTTAAAAGGTGTGAAATTAAAGGAAAAGTGGAAATGTTGCAATTAATCAGTTTTAAAAAAGTATCTGACTGACAAAATTATTTTCTATGGACATGAAACTAACTATACACATACTATACATACAAAATAAACATTAATATGAAAGGTACAACGAATTATCTCTGTATCACTAGCAGTACCAAAGAAATCACAATAAATTATAATAAATAATCTTTCATCTATACAGAAAACCAAAGGGGACAAACAAAGGGGCAATGACTATGGTAAACTATTAAACTGTAAAATGACTGTAAAAAGTAGGGCTGAACGATTAATTGCATTTGCGATAATATCGCGATATGAAAAAACGCGATTTTTCAATCCCAGAGGCTGTGATTACACTCAGTCATGTGACACGCGAGAGTAAAGAGGTGTGTTTGACTTGAAGATCGATCGGTGTATGACATCAAAGTACGGCGAGAGAAAGCATAAGGAGACGTCCGCGCTCTCTTATAGCTCTCGCAGTACTTTAATGACACATACACCCATCGGTCTAAGCAGCGCTGCTTCAAGTCTAGCGCGGGCCATCAGCAGAAAAAGAAAATGAATAAAACAGTAAACAGCCAAAGGACGTAACTTAGAATGGGAGATGGATCGGTGTGTCAAAGGGAAGAGAAAAGCCATAGATGAAATCGCACAGACCCAGGCAGGTGCTGGCCATTCACAAGCTAAATGCAGAAAATATGACGAGCCATATCTTGCTCTCGGCTTCACTCGCCGTGTCTATATCGGACACCGTGCCGCAACAGCTCTACACTGACGCTGTCTGGTGTAAAAATGAAAATTAATGTCAAAATTAAGAATAACAAGAGCTCTTGTCACAAGGACAAAAACTGCCATTCCTGGTGTTGGTTAAGTGTAGTACTCCCACACTGCACTTCTAACTCTTGTCTTCCTCTGTGCATCCATCTAAAATAAGGGTAATATAAAGAGAGAGGCCACTGTATGCTTCATGATTAAGCATATTAATACTGTACTAGAGCTAAACATCTTGGGGAAATAAGTATTTGGCTTCAATAATTTACATATTAGAAATATATGTGTAATAGCATAACCTCTCATAAATTCTCATTAATTATTTTCTGATGGCTAAAACATAACCTACAATAGTAGAGGTGAATATTCAATTCATCATCTAATGCACATCAATGGATTAACTTTTAAAAAAAATGTATATAATAAGTGTAAATAATTTAATTGTCTTCATAGCTATATTGTAGAAGTTGTTAAGAAGACTGCAACTATTTTCATGAAACTAGTAACATTAATACCTTTTACAGCACACTTAGTTCCATATCTATTGAATGGTTTGGCATATGTTACATAGAAAATTTCAGTTAGTTTTTAATTTGTACAGTACAGGCAAATGAAGGCATAAAACATTTAATTTAATTTATAATGAAAATTAAACTCTTTTATTTTTTTGGCAAACAAAGGTTTTACTATTCAAATTAGAAACATGAAAAATAGCGTATTGTGGTGATTATTCTTTTAAACAAAAGTTGTAATAATTGTTGTAGTAGTATTATGTATATCATACTGCACCACAGTAATATATTTCTGATAATTTCTTTAAGCTAACCTGAACTTATATTTTGACGGGTTGTCATGGGGAACTTTTAAGTTTCTGTAGACTATGTACGGGTTTCCCATACATTCTTAATGTGTTGCCCGCCACAATATCAAAACTGACCGCCACAAATACATTTTCCAAAATGCTTTGACTTCATTGAATAAACATGAGCACTGCAAGTTTACCTCTTTGAAAATTTTGATGTCAGTTTCATTTCTTCTTGCATATAATCAATATCTTATAAGCAGCGTTGTGATGGAGCACTGCTTTGGTACGCGTACCGGGGAAACCTTGATCTCTACCACTCCAACAGCGCCTCCTGCTGGCAGAGAATTAATTTGCATATATATGCCTCCACAAACGACTGCAAGTCTGAGGGAAACACTGCAGTTTTACTCAAATTAAAGCCGTCAATGCTCATGAGGTACTCTCAGTAGGAGTCAGTGCAGTTCTGGGGATGTTGTTCATGTATTTATGTCCTCTTGTAGTGAGATGACAGAAGCTGAAATCACCGTGAGCATCACAAACTTTGTATGTGTAGAAAACAAAACAGCGCGTCTGTGCCATTCATTAACACAGAGACACACAGAACATGCAGGATTAATATTTAAATAGTATTTTTGCGGCTTAATATTTACAGATACTAGTCGCGACTCTTTTTAAGTGTACTGACCTACTTTTGATTAATTCATCCAAACTTTGACAAATTCCGTGACATTCCGCGTCATACAGTAAATTCCGTTTTTTATGACTGGATTCTGCGATTCCGTCTGCTTTTTCTGCATCGCGGAAATCATAGATAATTTTGAGGTGTTTTGCAACTTCAGTGTAATGTTTGTGGATTGTGATTTATTGCAAATTAAGCAAAGGCTGCTGCTGCCTTACCTTTGAGAGACAAATGATGCGTGATCACTGAAGCAGCTGCAATTAGCAAGCACTTTCCGAGTGAGAGTGAATTCCGCATTTATTGGTCGGACTCGTGACTCCCAACAAATTAGATGGGCGGTGGGCGGAGATTGCTTTAGGCCACAGAGTGGTGTGTTCTTACAGGCTGCATCAGAGCCAAATAGCACGTTTCAAAATTAAGTTATTTTATCGGCGAATCGGTTTTGAAAATCCTGTTTTTATCATCAGAAAATGCTTTAATATCGGCGCCGATATTCGTCGACCCCGCATTGTCTTAAAGTGATTCAAACTACAAAAAAAAAACAGTCACTGCTTTTGATTGAATAGCTTTTGTAACTTTAGTAAAGATTTAATTAATAGTCAAATATGCAATGCTGTTTTACATTTCATTACTTTATTCAATTTCTGTACCTGAAAACTCATGTTAGACCTACCTAAAAAAAAACGAAAAACATTTTTTTATTTGTATCTTTATTGTATTAAGATTATTCTTATTTTCTTTATTTGACAGTATAGTTTTTGCCTAAACATAGCCCATACCGAAACAGTGACTCAAAAACCTAGTTGTAACCGTTCCACCCCTAATTATATTAATATATATACAGTGGGTACGGAAAGTATTCAGACCCCCTTAATTTTTCACTCTTTGTTATATTGCCGCCATTTGCTAAAATCATTAAGTTAATTTTTTTTCCTCATTAATGTACACACGACACCCCATATTGACAGAAAAACACAAAATCGTTGACATTTTTGCAGATTTATTAAAAAAGAAAAACTGAAATATATGGTCCTAAGTATTCAGACCCTTTGTTCAGTGTTTAGTAGAAGCACCCTTTTGATCGAATACAGCCAGGAGTCTTTTTGGGAAAGATGCAACAAGTTTTTCACACCTGTATTTGGGGATCCTCTGCCATTCCTCCTTTGCAGATCCTCTCCAGTTCTGTCAGGTTGGATGGTAAACGTTGGTGGACAGCCATTTTTAGGTCTCTCCAGAGATGCTCAATTGGGTTTAAGTCAGGGCTCTGGCTGGGCCATTCAAGAACAGACACAGAGATGTTGTGAAGCCACTCCTTAGTTATTTTAGCTGTGTGCTTAGGGTAATTGTATTGTTGGAAGGTAAACCTTCGGCCCAGTCTGAGGTCCTTAGCACTCTGGAGAAGGTTTTCATCCAAGATATACCTGTACTTGGCCGCATTCATCTTTCAACCATTGCAACCAGTCGTCCTGTCCCTGCAACTGAAAAACACCCCCACAGCATGATGCTGCCACCACCATGATTAACTGTTGGGACTGTATTGGACAGGTGATAGCAGTGCCTGGTTTTCTCCACACATACCGCTCAGAATTAAGGCCAAAAAGTTCTATCTTGGTCTCATCAGACCAGAGAATCTTATTTCTCACCATCTTGGAGTCCTTCAGGTGTTTTTTTAGCAAACTCCATGCGGGCTTTCATGTGCTTTGCACTGAGGAGAGGCTTCTGTCGGGCCTCTCTGCCATAAAGCCCCGACTTGTGGAGGGCTTCAGTGATGGTTGACTTTCTACAACTTCTCCCATCTCCCGACTGCATCTCTGGAGCTCAGCAACAGTGATCTTTGGGTTCTTCTTTACTTCTCTCACCAAGGCTCTTCTCCCCCGAATAGCTCAGTTTGGCTGGACGGCCAGCTCTAGGAAGGTTCTGGTCGTCCCAAACGTCTTTCCTTTTAAGGATTATGGAGGCCACTGTGCTCTTAGACACCTTAAGTGCAGCAGAAAATTTTTTTGTAACCTTGCCATCTGTGGCTCTGCACAACTTCTGTCGCGAGCTCTTCAGGCAGCGTCCTCTGTACCCATGAAAAGGGCATAGTTTCTAAAAAATGATAGAGCATAATATATAGGCTACAACAATGTTTAATCTGGCCGCAGAGGAACACAATTGGGTTGCCTGATATAAAGAGACGTAGTCCCCGAAACAGAGCTTTACACTTGCGCTATACGGAAATATCTGCTAATTGTGCTACTTATCTGTCAACCTGGCAACTAGGGATGCACCGATACCGATATCGGGCCCGATACTGAGCTCCTGTAATCCTACTCGTTAAAATGCCCCGATACCACACAGCATGTGATAAGTGCCATATTCATACAAAGAAACACATGTATGCAATGAATATAAAATATTCAGTATTAATGCCTGTATAGCTGATTTGAGCCAGCTGGTAAACAAATCACGCTGAGTGGATTGAGTGCGCGGCGGCGCAGATGCGCAAGCTTGTAGAGCGAATATCCCTTTCTCACAGACATCACTGGAAAGTTTGTATTTCGGACGGATATGTCAAAAACAAGTAAGTAAAACAATGCACAAGTTACTTAAAATATTGGAATCGGTACTTGGTATCGCAAGTACCAAAAATAAAAGTATTGGTATCGGGCGAGTACTGGAAAAAGTGGTATCGGTACATCCCTACTTTCCAACATGGGTGTAACGCTCTCATCGCTCACACACTGTGGTATAAAAAAACGCTCTTGCTTTTCTGAAAACACCAGTAAGCTTGCAGTTTAACGATCTCCACTTCAATATTCTATTCTCAGAAAAGTGTTATTCATCAAGTGTTCATTTAGGAGAGAGAGAGAGAGATATAGAGTGTGTTTGTATGAAAAACAAATAACCACAGTTTTGCACGTTTTCTCTTTTAACCGTGAAGCTGTGTCTTTAATTCCTTTAGAAACAATGTTACCAGCTACTTGTTGAGAAAGATAATGTAGCCATTGAACGATTAAGCTATTTAGTTGATAAAATTGCGGGTTTGTCTTCATGAGGTAAATTTAACATTGAGTGTTTTATTACGATTACATAATACATTTCTGTAAGATGTATCTTTCTTTCACTATACTCTGTAATTATAACTTGTAGCAAAGCAGAAGAGATGATCAGACGTACACGCGCTCCACGCTGCCAGACAGGCAGATACAGTGATCTGTGTGTCACCAGTGTTTCCCCTGCCAATACAAACTAGTATTTGTAAATATTAACCCGCAAAACAACTATTTAAATATGAATTCTGCGTGTGTACGTGTTAATGAATGGCGCAGATGCACGGTTTTGTTTACTACTTGTACTGAAGCACGTGTGACGCTTCCGGTGATATTAACATCTGCCTTCTCACTAATGAGGACATAAATACATGAACATCTCCAGAATCGCTCCCTGCGAGTCCCTCAGGACCTTTTTGACCGTTTCATTTGAGTAAAACTATCCTCATAATCATATATACACAGGAGTAGGCATGGGCCGATTACCGGTTTCAAAACCGCTAATATTTTCCGTTATACCGTTCCTGCGGTATGCGCAGTTTTTCATGTCTCCTCAAAGACTGAAAGTGTAGGAATCCCTCAGGTTGAGTGCAGTGTAGAGAGTAACATGACCCCTCCTCCTTCTGTTGGTGCGAGCGAGCTGTCAGTCACGTGTGTGTAAGAGCTGCCCCTGGAACTTGCGCGATCGGCAACCGGCTGTTTTTTTTGTCTTATTGCAAGCAACTCGTCTCTGCTCTGGACTTGCACAAACTGCGCTGCAATGCAATAGTTTTCCAAAATGTAATTTATGTGAAAACATGAAGTCTGTAAACCGTTTCAGAAAGTTTACTGTGTATTTCTTTAATCTCCTCTGTTAGTTCATTTAACGTGTTTCATTGCGGCAGAAATACACTATTGTTCAGCAGAATGTTACACGTAATAGGCTACTACTAAAATTATTAAAACCTTATTTTTAAGGAAAAATCATACAATATTTATTAAATATTTTAATTGTAATATTAAAGGGGTCCTATTATGCTTTTTGCACACTTTTTTAATTTTAGTCAGTGTGTAGTGGTGTATGTTTGGGCATAAAAAAGATCTAGATAGTTACAAATCTCAAAGTCCACTCCAATGGGAGATATTTAGTTTTTAAAAAATCCCTTTTCAAGAACTACAACGAACGGATCGTTTGGACTACAGCGTTTGCTTTCCGGGCTTTATGATATCACAAAGCGGCTCATTAGAATTTCATTACAAGAATTCCTGCCTACAGAAATTCGAATGGTTGGGGGATGGGGAGGGGCAAGGTCGTGGTTAGAAAGCTTGGTTGAGTGAAGCGCATCAGACGAGATGACGAAGAAGAAGAAGTGCTGCTGCAGAGTTAGTGCATCAGAGAAAACCAAGAAGAAGCTGCTGTGCTGTAGCCTCAAATTTTTGGCATGTCTAGAACAGCGGTTCTCATTTCCAGTCCTCGCGTACCCCGCTCTGCACATTTTGTATGTTTCTCTTTTTGCTTCATACGTTTGTTATATTTGAGTGTAAGTGCCCTGCGAAGTGGACATTACATTATATGATTCCAGTTTGAAGGGAGCGTATGTGTTTCATACAAAGGGCATTTAAGTGTGCGATACGTGAATTTAAATGTATTTATTTACAGAGGTATATTATGTCACTTCACACTTCTCTAGTAAGTTTCGTTTGTGTGAAGACGCTGCAGGCAGCGGCGCAGCATAAATCTGTAAATGAATATTCCAAAGTGAAGTAAACTTCAACGGATTTCCCCTGCTCAGGGAGTAGGGAGCAATGGACACTGTGTAGGGACCATGTCAATCGGAACACAGTTCATGCACGGTGCTCACTTCTAACAGGTTGATCTGAATCAGGTGTGTTAACAAAGTGAGACGTGCAAAACATGCAGATCGGGGGTACGCGAGGACTGAGGGATTGAGAACCGCTGGTCTAGAACAATTCTTACAAGTACAACACGACGTAGCTGGGCGCCGCGAACAGACGCCGCCGGTGTGCCTACACTCATATAAAATAATGTATTTGAATTTTAAAGACATGGCATGACGCGACGCTGCGCTTCTCGTCCGGTGTGTGACCGCCTGAAACGCTGTTTTTTTTTTTCACTTCGAAGCGATATGGAAACAGTGAGCCGCACAGAAACAGTGGTTCATTTACTTTTTAACATCTGTTTCCTGAGCGTTATAACCCCAATTTGCTATTGTGTGCTATGCATTTTACTGAAGACAGCTTCCACATCACGAGTGAGAAGTACCGGATTCCAAAAAGCTTTTGTTGAAAGACGGAGAAAGGAGCGTGGCTGTACTGAAACACCGTCAAAGCTGTTCGCCAATCACGAAGCACTGGGACAGCTAACCAATCACATCACATTTCGTTTTTCAAAAGGCGGACCTTCAGCAAAGCCGGAACTAATCGAGCCGTTTGTGCCACCCTGGGGAGAAAGGTATTTTAATAATAAATTATGTGAAAAATAATGCGTTTTTCAAACCACACGCAGAGCCTGTTCTACTACACACCCAAAACAAAAT
Source organism: Sinocyclocheilus anophthalmus (assembly GCA_018155175.1). Classification (NCBI taxonomy): domain Eukaryota; kingdom Metazoa; phylum Chordata; class Actinopteri; order Cypriniformes; family Cyprinidae; genus Sinocyclocheilus; species Sinocyclocheilus anophthalmus. The sequence continues at coordinate 25,115 of JADLZN010002972.1, forward strand.
CAAGACTTTGTAAAAGAGCATAATAGGACCCCTTTAAATCCCCTTTATTTTCCAAAAATATATATTTTTTAATTTTCATTAATTAAAAGATAAATTAAAATAATGTTTTATGCCTTAAAAAATTTAAATACACAACTAACAACAGAATTTTCTGAGGAAAAAATCATTAGGCTATTGTAAGAATACATTAAACATGTGTTTATGCTTTCAAATAATTAGACATGTTAAAACACAGAATTTGGTAACAATAAAACAAGGTTGAAAAAAATAAAACATTTCATTTTTTGTGAAATATGACACACCCCCCATTATTATTAACAGAGAGTACGAAAACTATAAATTAACAGAATACGAAAGCTGAAAATTGCTGTTTCTTATCAGAAGTAACAAAGCACAAAGCTTATTGTGATTATTTGATGGGAATCTGTCTCTGTTCTTTCTTTAGAGCTGCTCCCTGTGTTCAGTGGCCTATTTATCGGAGCCCACCACATTTCCATGAGCGAGATCACCTCCTTCACAAATCCCTCAAGCACCCACAGCTATTTCAGACAGCAGTCATGTGCGCTTGAGCAGAAAGCACACAGCTGCATTTGGGTGTCATCTCAAGGTCTTCAGAATAAAGATGTGAAACAAACCCATATTTTTGGGGAGCCTTCTGTGTGAGTGCAAACCAGAGCTGGAATGCTGGAAATATCAACATCAGGACCTAGTAGCAATACTGTGATTAAAACCAGAACTGTTTTTATCCATACTTTCCAGTATTGAAAAAAATAAAAGTATTTAAAATAAACATGTTATCTTTAACTTTTATTATATATTAAACTCATCTAATGTATTCTGAGATTGCCTTCTCTGAGGATACATGCAATGCAGCATTAAAAATCTGGTTAAAATTAAGCAGCCTAGGAGGCAGCATAATTAAATTACCTACATTTACACACCAAAAGCAAAATTAATAAGCAATAGGAAATGCAAATTCACGTCCGTACAATAGAGAGCTGCCATTCTGGATAAAAGAAGAACAGGATACAGGAGAAGCAAAGGCAAAACTCATTTCAGTAATAAACTTAAAAAAAACAAAATACAGATGTCACCAAATCAGCAGCGTAGATGGACATGTGAAGCTCAAATTTTATTTGCTGGTAAAAAATAAAAAAATCAACATTGCAGAAAAAAGTTTTTTGGCAAGTAAATGTTCTTATTTGATGCGAGTAGCTCCATAAGAATCCATTGTTTCTATTCAGAAACTTTACGCTAAATATTTGCATTTGGTGTGAAAGGGCCTTTGCTGCATCCATACTTTTTGGAACATAGCAACAGGCTAATTGAAAAATGTATTACATTTAGATTTTTGCTGATGAATTTATTCAACTTTTGATAAGAAAGAATTGCCTAATAAAGCTAAAAATCAAACTTAGCTCTCTGCTCTTTCTATTTGTTTTTCAAACAACAAATTATTACCAACAAGCTCATTATCGACATCAGAACAGTTGAGCAGGCGAAGAAACGCTCCACTATGCCTTTCTGACACATTTTGCTACTAATCTAGAGATAACAATGCTGGTAACTAGTTACTAGAAGTGGAAAACTATGAAAGTGGAGCAGGGTTTCCCATACATTGGCTTATTTGTGGCGGCCCGTCACAATATCAACACTGACCGCCACAAAGATTTTCCAAAATGCACTGCACGTTTCAAAATCAAAACTGGTGTTTTTATATAAATGTATCTTTTTTTTTTTAAGGGAACCGATTGTCTTTGGAAAAGTTTTGATGTCATTTTCATTTAATCTTTCCTATAATGCCTGATAAAGTAGCATTCATGAACACAGTGCCTCTTTGTGTACAGCCGTGCCCGTGGAACTGCCTTGGGGGTTTCTGCCTCATCTGACGTGCCTCCTGCTGGCAGAGAATGAATTTGCACTTTCAATAAGCCCATCGCTTGTTTTATATTTACATTATACAGTATACATATATATTTCCCCCAGGGGAAGTGCTGCCACACAGAGTGCAAGTCTGTGGGAAACACTGTGGGGTATTAACCAACAGAATGGATGGCTGTTATTTCAGTGTAAGAGTAGCTGGCTCATGAGGCCCTGCTGTTGCATACTGCAAATGAGACTACCACGTCCCTCAATTTTATTTTGTTTGTCAAGACAAAAATAAGTTGTTGTTTGTCTTAATAAATTGGGTAAATTAAAAATACAGGTTAAATTTAAACCTTTTTTCTACTGCTCTGTTTAAGAAAGGTTATAAAACATTTTCAATAATTATCGATACCGAACGATATGAAACATTATATTGTGATAATTTTTTTTTGTTATATCGCCCAGCCCTACTACAGAGTGACAAACTGTACTGTATATTACATTTACATACACTGAAAAATGTGCACCTACTAAAATTGTTAAATGTTATTAATCTTCAAACCTGCAAATGGACTACTGCAAGCCACAGTAATCTTTGTAAAACAGAACAGAAACAAAACATTCATGTGTATACACTGCCACAAAATAATGTTTTGCCTTGTAAACTTTAAGTAGCTTGGCATTTATACAATGTATTATTGTGTGGCCACAATAATAAAATGCTATTGAGATGTTAAGTCTGTGGTTCACACTTACTGCCATGACCAGTTCAAAAGGATGTTTGTACACCCTCACTGGGGACTGATACTTCTGCACCATGGTGGAGCCTACAATGGTGCTGACAACCTAAAAAGAAAAAAAGCCAGGAAAGCAATCAAACATTGCATCTTATGTAATAAACCCAGCAGATTTGGCCTGATTTCTCAGAATTAGTAATATTACATAATTCACGTAAACAAGCACAGCATGTGGAAACATCCATTTCTATAAGCAAATACCTACATTTGAGCAAAGAATGCAAGAATCTTAATCTTTAATATGTAATGACCAAATTGTCTAGTGGCATGTTGGAAGGTAAGGAATTTCAGAAATGTCCAGTTCAGGCAATTTTAAGTTGATTTTGTTGCCTGATTGTACAAACAGATGTCAGAATAAGAAAATATTTTTTGTATTTATCATAATAAATACAAAAAAGATTTATGTTGTAGACACAGAGCAATGCAAACTATACTCTAACTTGAAACTAAATGCTTTTAAATTGATAACTTTTTTTATGTCAGCCCCAGTAACAAACCAAGTTAAATGTTATAACCGCAATCCTACCTGCCCAATGCCAACACAAACGGACTTGTGATTTGTTATTTCTATGGATTGTACTATGTGGATATCTTATTGGGCATGTAGGAAATACTTCCCTGAATCAAGGTAACGTACATCGTGCTTTACAGATAACAAGGAAAGCGTACAAAACTGGTAATTCAAAAATCACGCTACCCAATGATGAACTAAAACAGCTATATTACTGTCAATAATAGCATATACCATACAAACACCGTGATCTAGTACAATAAATGCTGCGATCACTAAGAAATAAACCCCATTCGTGTGAGTTACACTGACGTTAAACTGGATGAATCTGTTTATACTAGCATGTTTTGGGTGTGATCGGTGTAAAACAAAATGACAGCGACATAAAACAATCATGACTCAATGTGCATGTCTAAACCGAGAAACAATTTGTCATTATAGCATGTCAGCCATAAAACTGTCTCTTTATATAACTGTAATGTCTGCTTATTTCTCCACATTTAAAACTTTTATATTACGAATAACATGTCGCAGCTCTGTAGCTAACGCAATTAGCCGGTTAGCACATCCAATTCCGTCTCTTAACGTCCCTCACTTTAAACTCAAACACAAAACTCCTTTTATTTTATTCCTTAAATGTGTTATTTAATACCTCTATAATTTAATATATCGTTATTAAAACAAGGCACATACATTCATTAACGTTTATTATGGGAGACGGTTAACGTGCTAACTGTTTTAGCCAACAGAATTTACGTAACCAGTTTAGCGGTGATCTGCTGGTTGAAAATAACATTATTCAATTTTTACATTCTTCAAACTATCTATTTTCATACGCATTTTGTAGCAGTGATTGAATCTGTTTGTTTTTTGTCAACGTATTTTGTAAATGTACTTACTGAAACAAAATATGAGGAACTGAAAACAGATTAATCGTAGCAGAAGATAAAGCAGTCCTTATGAATGTGAAAGATGTTCTGTAGGTTTTCTAGACGTTAGGATTTGTGGGTTCTGAAATATCCATGACTAAGGTGATCTCTCGGAGACAAGCCCAGACTCGCGGATCCACTGCTGCTGAATCTGCCCCATCATACACTGACAGGCCGCAGTGAAGAGAAAAACACTGCTCCGCCTCCTTGTCTCAGTATTTTTCCGAATAGTCTAGTTTTCTGTAGTTGTCATCGCCACCACGCGGCTGACCGATAAACACCACAAGAAAATTCACCTCAGCAAACCTAGAACACATTCATGCATAGTTAACCATTTTTTGTTCCCAGAACGTTCTGTGAACGTTAGTTTTATGCCTGTTGGTTTTATTTTTACAGACATTAAAAATGAATAACATTTATTTGACTTTAACTAGGATAACATTACATTAATTTCTTACCACTGAATTAGCCATGATGTGCTTCTCTTTTTTTGGTCAGTAAACAAAAAACTTCTGGGTTAACCATGTTCTCTTCAATTAGACGTATCAAATCTTTCTGAAATCCCAATATTTACTCTCTTGTAAATATTAATTATAAGTAATTATTCAATAAAGAGATCAATAAACGAATGTTAGTCAGTCAGCGAAACAAAATGACCATTACATTTTAAATTAAGCGCGTGCGCGTCTTTCCGTGGAAGACAGGAGGAGTACGCGCGTGCTGGAGAAGAGCGCGCATAGAGGGGCTGCGTTTATGGCAAGCCAAGAGGTTCACATTTACGCTATAGAGAAATCGCGTTTACATACAAAACGCCTATTTGACGGCGTTTTAAACAATCTTAGCGCCGTCAAATATGCCTTCCTAATAGCAGACGCCGTAAAAAATGCGCGTAAACCGTAAAAAACGCCGTATTTCGGCTTGCCACAGGACGCAACGCCTTCTGATTGCGCGTTATTAAAGGCGTTTTCCTTGTAGTATAATGAGCCACGCCTGCTGATTTCCACAGCCAGTAATATTGAACTGTTCTCACCCAATCAATGATGAACAGAACCAGACCAGACTAATTTACCACAGATCCTGACCCTAGTTACCTGTGGTTGGCCTGGCCGTGCCTCACTCAGAAAACAACAGACCAATCAGAAGAGAGGCTCATGAATATTAATTAGACAGGCCAAAATCGACCTGTTCTCAGCAGAGCTGAGAGAGGAGCTGTAAAAAATATTGAGATGGTTTTTGGTACTTATACCAAAAATATATATTCTTAAGGACATCAAAACCTAAAATAAAACTCCAGAAAGGTGTACAATATGTGACCTTTAAACCAGTGGTTCTCAAACTTTTTATACTAAGTACCACTTCAGAAAATATTTGGCTCTCTAAGTACCATCATAATGACCAACATTAAATTTCAATAGCATAGTAGGCCTAACTATTCAGCTACAGGGTTACGGTTAGGGTTAGCACTGTTCTTCCTACAGTAAAAAAAAAAAAAACTTTACTCAAATAAAGATTAAATTAAAATTTATTAACATTAATTTATATTTAATTTAGTGATTCCTCTACGTACCACTAGAGGGAGCCTGAGTGCCACTAGTGCTACTTGTACCACACTTTGAGAACCACTGCTTTAAACAATCTTAATTCATTTAAAGGGGTCATATGAAGCTTTTTTAAAGATCATTATTTTTGTGTATTTGGTGTAACAGAATATATGTTGACATGCTTTAATGTTCAAAAACACATTATTTTTCAAATACTGTACATTATTGTAAGTCCTCTATGCCCGCCTCTCTCAAACACGTCGTTTTCAACAAAGGCCTCTCCTTTGACAAGCGCAGTCTGCTCTTGATTGGCCAGTTGACCCAGTGCATTTTGATTGGCCGAACTCCGCAAGCACTCGTCAAAATGTAACGCCCCTTACCATAATAGCGAGCTTCACCTTTCAAAATAAATGTAAAGAGAGAGCCCAAAAGGGGAACAGAGTCTAGTGACAGACACAGTGATGAATATGTGTTTGCAGTACACAAGCCACTGTTAAAACAGCTGACTCCACTGGATGTGTCTCGCTCCTTTCTCTCTCTCTCTCTCTCTCTTTTTTCTCTCTCTCTCTCTCTCTCTCGCGCTGTCTCGCTCACTCGCGCACACACACACAATGCGCAAAACTCCGCATTTGAACAGTCAAAAGCACATACTAACTAATAACAAAACAGTTGCTGATTCAGAAGCGCCAGATTGTTATAGCAAAGTCATAATTACCTCCTCTCCTAGGTTCACGAAACTGTCATCCATAAAATGCATTGCTGTTCTATTGTAAGTAATCGTAAAGATTCCTAAATGCATCTACTTGCGGAAGGCCAAATAAAGTGCTTTTGTTTTTGCCTAGAAACACACAGCGTCTCCCTGACATTGCTGCTTCAACACTAACTGCGGTTAATGAAACCACGCCTTCTTTCTTTGCGTGAACATTTGGGCGGCATTATGCTAATATTTCCACATAGTGAGGTAGATATGTGGGGGCGTGTTAGAGAGAAGCCGTTTTAGGGGGGTGTGGCAGATTCTTAACTTTGATAAAGAATATCTCTTGTTTTGAGACTTTAGTCTTTGCAACTTTAGGGATCTTATTTATGCACCAAGAGCTTGTAACACTCCAAAGTTAAAGGAAAACTTGAAATCGCATCATAACCCTTTAAGTGTGCTGAATTCCTGCAGTCCTTCAGTCACTCGTACCTGCACAAAACGTGCAAACTAATAAAAACATTATAAACTGTTACAAAATGATGAACAAATGTAGTTTGTGCAACACTGTAAATATATTAACTTTTTTTAAATGTTCCATTAAACCTTCTGAGATATCTGCTTCGTCATGACTGGAGTACAACAGCTGAAATAAACTTGTATTTGTGAATCGTTTTTCATCTATCCTTGTTTAATTGTTCTTAAACTGTTAGGCTGTATTTACTAAATGAATAGGAATCTAAGACCACACACACAAGCACGAAAGTGTTCCTTTAATAAGTAAAATCTTAGATTAAACAATTGTATGGACAAAAGTTTAAAAGTAACCTACATTTGGTACACTGTAAATGAGAAAACAAATACTTAACTGCATTTTATGGAATGGAATAAGAAACTAATTTCATGTAAAAAAATTATTTTATTAACAAATGTTCATAAGTGTGCTTGTTTTGATATGATATATACAATACTGTTCTAAGGATTTGTATTAGTAAGGTTCTTTGTTCATGTCACCGACTGCATCAGATTAAAAATATTAAAAAACATTAACATTGTGAAATAATTTTACAATTTTAAATAAAGTTTTTTTCCCCCTGTGATGTCAGATCTAAACTTCTTCTCTTCAGTGTCTCATGATCCTTCCGAAATCATTCTAATATTCTGATTTGCTGCACAATAAATATTTTATTTAATCACAGCTGAAAATGGTTGTACTGCTTAATGAAGTGTGGAAAACATTATACAGCGACAGGATTCCTTGATGAATGGAAAGATTAGAAGAACAGCATTTATTTGAAATAGAAATCTTTTTTTTATATTATTAATGTGTTTACT
>JADLZN010002973.1:0-222500 GCA_018155175.1 Sinocyclocheilus anophthalmus
GTAGCAAGGTATTTATATATATATGAGTGTGTCTCCCACCTTCAATATCACGACTGAGGTACCCTTGAGTACAGGTGTTCTGGTAAAAGAAACTTGTAATGAAATTGTGCCAAAATGATTGTTCTATGGCCAAATAACCTAAGATATTAATTGATAGAATGTACTTAAAGTGCAATCTAAGAAAGAAACGGGGATATGGGTGACACATTCAGCCGATATCTGACTAATAAATGTGAATTGAAGATGTAACCCTATTAGTGGTCGGCCATTTTCTCTCCTCATCGCATGAAAGCTGTTGAGGGAAATGGTAGGTTAAAATCTCTCCTACCCATCCAGCCCGTCCTAACAGGAAATCAAAATGTTTTCAGGACTATGATTTTATTTCTCGCGGTCTTTCACTTTTGAAGTCAAAATTGTATTTTTAAGAATTCTTTTTAATTTCATATTTGAGTCATAAGAGGATTATAGATTGACGGATAATTGATGTTTGTATTTCTAACGGCAACTGTCGATGCATTAGGAAAAAAAAAAAAGAAGCACATGTATTCTTTGTGTTTCTGTACTCTGTATTTTCTCAGTTGCTTCTTTTCACATGTACAGTATATTATTTTTTTGGACAGTTTATGCTACCGGCTGAGCTGTATTCATGCTGTTGGTGTCAATTGGCAGGCCACACTGTGCACGTTTTCAGATTCTCTTTTTCCCCTATGATGAACATGAGTAATTAAAGGAGTGGCTGCTGTTTGTGTTATCTTAAAATGTTACGTAACATGTGTTTGTTATTTAACATAAAAAGAAGGAAAACGGAGCAATAAAAAGGAAGAAGGTGTTGAGTTGCGGTGCACACGTTGGTCCACTAGCTGGCGTTTTTTCCCTTTATAGTACGCTGTAAAAAAACACACCCCTATTCGATCCCTGGCATAGTTGTCTTGCTTTGGAGGCGGTCATATGCAAACGACTGTGCCAGGTGACGTAATCTTGTCCAAAGGGAGACGTTTTCTGATTGTTATTACATAAATGCTTTTTTATTGATGATGAGTACATTTTAAGTTATGAAACTTGCAGTATGTATTAAGCATACAAAGACCTGTTCTATGTCAAAAGATCAAAGGAAATTTGGTTTCTCATGTCATGACCCCTTTAAAAATTATTTCCCATTCCTTACAGCACAGACAACATCACTGATAACACGTTAGGAAATACAATACAATACAATACAATATTTATTTGTAAAGCACATTTAAAAACAACCGAAGTTGACCAAAGTGCTGTACAGAATACAATAAAAACTCAAAAATAAAAATGAATAAAACAAGACTATCAAATTTAAAACACAACAATAAATTGAACCAATGATCAAGAGTATTGAAAACTAGAATGGTGTCATTTCAGATGAATTAAAATACAGTATGAGCAACATATTTAACAATCTTTTTTTAAAGTGTGTCCTAAATCTACTTTATGTGACTTGTTTAACACTCATATTTGCATCTTTGTTCTGTTGTCATATCTTTCTACCTATTCTCTCTTTCAGGTGGCACAGAGAGGAGCGTTTCTGTCTGTCACAGAATTAGAGATCGCAGGCTCTTCTCACATTGACCTGGAGGAATTTTGAGTGTCTAGATAAATAACAGAGAGATTGTGCTAAACTCTCATGAGATTTGCATTTGCTTGATTGGAAGTGACCATCTGATTGACATGTAAAGCAACCAATTTGTTTTCAAAGTCTGTTTAGGGGCGGGATTATCTGAAATCAGTTACTGCGATAATAGAGACCAATGGAGTAAGAGTGGCGTGACAGACTCACATCACAAAAAATACTGATTATTTCAGACAAACTGGTGGAATAGAGTTCTGCTTGAGAAGGACTAGTTTACTGACTCCAGCTAAACTGCAGTTGTCTGAGACTGAACACCATACCTTATTTTGCAATGTGTAAGTAAGCTATTTTCTGTAAAGGTGTGAGACCTCTGATTCATTAGCTGCTATGAAAATAACTAGAGGAATAACAAAGTGCAATAAACTAGAAGACTAGTTGTGTATAATCCAGTGTGTTTATGATTATGACAATAAATTAAAATTAAGATAAAAAATACCAGTTTGCAAAATAAAGGAGCATAATATACTGTTTTTGTACAGGTGAAACAACTGGAAGCAAATGACACTAGTACGGTGTACATTTAAGAACATCCTCATTCAAGTTACAAATGACTGCACCCATGCAGTCTTATGTTGAAAATAAGGAAGATAGGGTTTGGTTTGCTGCAGGACTTCAAATGAACACAGTATGAATTTTGCATGTGAATCTTCTGAGACCTTTCGCAGAACCAGATTGAAAACTGAAAAAGTCCTATTTGTCTATGTATCTGATTCTTCTATATCTGAGACGCTGTATTTTTTTTCTCTCAGATTGTACTCTTTTCAGTCATTTCTCCTAATAAATCCCAATGTCAGTTCCATCAGTCTCTGTGTAAGGACTAGGAGCAGTACTGATGAAACATTAGTATTTGGAGAGTTTTCTTATTGTCCTTTTATGGCCACTAGTTCCTGTTTCCTATTTGGATGTTAAATTATCATGTGATCACACATGTCTCTGCATTTGGGTTCTATCTAGCTAAATTAAGTTGCGTAGCATCATAATACAGTAGCATTAAATACATTTAATTTTTCCCTTAAATGGGTAGAATCATATTTAATACATCGGTCTCAGTTGGTTAGAGTGAAGAATTATCAATCATGTGTTGTTTCTTTGTCAGCAGGTGTCCCGCAAGGTTCAATCTTGGGCTCACTTTTATTTTCTTTGTATGTGAATGATTTGCCAAATTTTTGTTTAGATTCTAACATCCAGATGTATGCTGATGATACAGTAGTTTTTGTACATGCTAATAGTGCAGCTCAAGCTGCTGATCAGCTAACAAGTTCAATGTTAAAGATCACGGAATGGTTAAAACATAATTGTTTGCAACTAAATGTGTCAAAAACTGTATGTATGATTACTGGAAAAACTAAAAGTTGCCGTGCGGTGTCAGATGTAGTCATAGATGGGGAGAGACTACAATTTGTCTCAGATTTTAAATATCTGGGTGTATGTATTGATAGCAATCTTACTTTTAAAACATACATCAAGAAAGTTTTTCAATCACATTAGTTCAACTTGGCAAATTTTAGATATGCTCGTAGCTGCATGTCAACTAAGGCTGCGAAGATGTTTATGCATTCGATGATCTTCTCACATATCACTTATTGTTTGACAACCTGGTCACAAGTAAGTAATGCTTCTCTCAAACCAATGATCTCTTTATATAAACAAACCTTGAACGTTTTTGATAAGAAATCCATATACCATCATCACTGTGATATTTAAAAAAAAAATACAATATTTTAAGTTGGGAAAATTTGATTATATATACAGATCTTTGTCTTATGTATAAAATCAGACATGGACTGGCTCCTCCTGTATTGAATCAGTTTGTAAACGTAGCACCATCTGGTTACAGATTAACGAGAAGTGCAGTAAGAGGTGATTGTATAGTCCCTTTAAGAAAAAGTGTATTTAGTCAAACAGTGTTTTCAGTTAGGGCTGCTCGTGAGTGGAACTCCTTCCCAACTTGCATTACAAATTTGAATACTTATGCCTCCTTTAAGATTCACTTTAAGAAGTGGTTAATTGAGAGTCAGCATTGTCAACATTAATTTTATAACTTAAACTCTACTGCTGTCTTGTCTTTTTTGCTTTGCTAGTTTGATATTTTTGTTATGTAAATGAGGTTGTTTGGTTTAGGACTGATTGAATGATTAGGGTTACTGTTATTTGTTTGTATGCTTACATTATTTTTGTTTATATATTGATATTATTGATATATTGTTTATTTTGTTTGACAGTTGGATTGTGTGTATGAGTGAGCTGGTATTGATGTGTTGGTTATGTGTATAGCATAACTTTAAGGCGGATGTTTTGTTTTTAGAAATTAGTGTGAATGGTACATGCATTTTAGAGTATGTAAGTATTATGTATTGATTAATTCTTTATATTTTTAGGGTGACAATTTTAACATCAGTCCAGGGACTGCAGATGCAAAATAGCCTTCTGGCTATTCTGTGACCCTTGTGCATTGACTATTTTTGATGTGCATTTTCCCTGGCATAAGCCTGAAAGTAAATAATTAATTAATAATGCTGAGCATAGATAATGTGTTAATTAGCATAGCAAAACTGTATAACAAATTAGGTTTTTAGTTGATAGATGCCATTAGACATGAATGCTAAAAATTTGATTTTACATGGAAACACATAAAACAAGGTTCAGTTCATTATAATTAGTTAATGCATTACTGCAAGTATGGTCAACTTACAATGAATTTTTTTTAGTCTATTGTTTTTTTGTTTGTTTTTTATCTTAATGTGTACATTCTCAGAAAATAAGGTACAAAACTGTCACTGGGGCGGTACCCTTACAAAAGGTATAATATGTCCTTTAGATTAGATTAAGTTCAAGATGTAATTTTTAGAATCTGTGTACATAAGGTTACCACCCCAGTGACAGTTTTGTAGTTTTCTGAGAGTGTAAATATACTGTTCATTATTAATTTATGTTTGTTTGTAATACATTAATGTTAATAATACATGTTGTGTATTAGTATATGCAGCAATTAACATTAACCATATAGATGTAGATAACAGTAGTGTTCATTCTTAGTTCATGACACCTGAAGCATTAACTAATGTTAACAAATAGAAACTTTAATACATTTGATGACTGAACTCCCATCTTATATTGAAAGAAATATTGATTTGCACTTTATTTTATACACCCCTTAGCCAGAGGGTGCAAGATGTCTAAGAGCATTGAGAACAACAAAAACTGAAGTTGGCTAGTTGTACCACATTACTGCAGTGAAAAACTAATGCAGGAAACATACGCAAGAGAAAACGCAATGGCCTCATGAGTGAAAGCAAAAATATTCTACATTTCAATCAGGTTTTGGCTCAGTTTAGGTGAGAGTATTTAATATTAGGCTCTGTTTGTTTGTTATGGATCCTGTTCATCATTTTGAAATGACACATTCTATGCTGTTCATATTGTTGTTGTTTTTTAGTTTTTTTATGTGAAGATAGAACAAATTAAGAAGTGTTTTATTGATAGTCTTGGACATAGTAAAGGTTTGTGTGGTGTTTGTTTAGGGGTTGAATGTGATGTCAGTAGGTCAAATCATGTATTAACTATTCAGACTGGAGGATCTGTCACAATCTAGGGGCGGATCTAGAAAATTATGTTTAGGGTGGGGACTGTGAGGGGTGGGAACACCAAAGGAAACAAGCATTCAATCATCTATACTTAATCTATATTATATCATCTATACAACATCTATACTACAATTAAAAACAAAATATAGCCACAAGAGTAACCATCAGGGTCCAAGCACCAATGGCCCATATGCATGATTAGAGATCTAACTGAAATTAATCTCATGATGTGGTTTTTACAGGAAAGTCCATCTTGAGTCTTCACTGAAAGTTAGGGTTTGATGAAACCGGTTACATCAACACAGCTGTCAAAAAGAGCAACTGACTTTTAAAATGAATCACTCCCTCTTACTATTTAAAGGAGAAGTCATAAATAACTTTTTAAACATGTTCACTGTCATAAGCTATGTGATCATAATATATGTGGTGTAAGTATGGACTTATATTCAACATTTTATATTTAGACAAATTGCATGTCATAGGATGTCAATTTCAAACGAATGTGAAGATATTTGAAGCTCAAAACCTTATCTGAAGCATTTATCTCTTTTCATTTTTATTTTTTTATTTCTATAATTATGTATAATAGTGCTAAGTGTTTGTTTTATTATTCATACCACAATAGTAAATAAAAAAAGTTATAAAAATTGTATAATATATGTTATCTTGAAAAAGACAAATAAAATGGTCTCTTCATTTTAAATGGATAGCAATATATTTAATCATATCTGGCAACTTATATAAAAAATTTATATTTAATGATCTACATTTCACAGATTTCACTGTACACTACCCTGATAGCACATGTACATCACTGAGATGTCTATTTGACGTCTGCAAGACATATTTTAAGAGTGTTTGCTCATCTGCAATACACCTATAGGATGTTTCCTATCAAATGCCAAATAGACATTTAGAAAATGTCTTTAAAATGTTTATGATTTAGGAGTGTAGGGGTCCTATTATGCTTTCACTTTTTTTAAATTTTAGTCATTGTGTAGTGTGTATGTTTGAGCATAAAAAATTCCACATCCAAATTGAGATATTTTCGTTTTTTTTTAATCCCTTTTCAGAACTTACAACGAACAGCTAGTTTGGACTACAGCGTTTGTTTTCCGGGCTTTGTGATATCACAAAGCGGCTCATTAGAATATCATTACAAATAATTCCCACCTACAGAAACTTGAATGGTTGGGGGGTGGGGAGGGGCGAGGTTGTGGTTAGAACGCTTGGTTGAGTTAGTGCATCAGACGAGACGACGAAGAAAAGTGCTGCTGCAGAGTTAGTGCATCAGAGAAACCAAAGAAGAGCTGCCCCTTCTAACACCCCGAAGTTTATTTGCAGGAATGGACCCCATGAAAGCGCAGCAGCTCGCCGCGGAGCTGGAGGTTGAAATGATGGCTGACATGTATAACCGGTATGAAGCCTACGGTGGTCTTTTTATATGTGTACAGCATGATTTCAGATTAGTTACGTTCTCGGTATATGACATGCGAAATAAATGGACTTGTGTAGTAGGTTACGCAACTATTGAATAGTATATTGTAGATGCAATGTGGCTATACGTTCTCTAATTGTATTATTAGATCTAGACACCAGGCCTTGCTCAGTATCGCATACTTAGATCATGTAGAACACGATAAAACTTGCTTTTTGCTGTTAGCCTATACTATGTAACCTGTAGCAGTGTCATTAGTAGTGCTATCGACAGTTACATGCATTCAGTTATTAAGCAGGTTCACAGTCTTCTTCCGTTCATATTAACTATTTTTGTATCATCTGGCATATCAGTACGGTTACGTTACTAGTATGAACTTCAAGCTGTATGCACTCGTACGGTTTACAAATAATCGACCAGCTCGAATCGTCGTTACTTTTTCTGGCCCGTCAGAGCAGACAGACCAATATTTTTGCCTGCATAAATGGCAGGATGTCAGACCTACGAGTATATAAAAATATCCAGACTGTTAGCCTGTGACCTTGAGATAAGCAAGCATACATTTTCATAGTGAGTGAGAGTTTTTGTAATTAGCAGATTTTGCGATTATTTTGTGCGTGTTCGCTGTAAATGCTATCCCACATCCTACAAATTGAAGGCTGTGACAACAAATGTAGTGAATAAATCTGTGTAGTTTATACTATTCATTATTTGTATATAAAAAGGGAAACATTACATTCTTTGAAAAAAATGTTTGTGTGCTATTTTAAAGTCATATGCACTAAATGAAAAAAAAACATGTTAACTGGTAAGAGGTACAATCACTCATCTGATTGTAATTATATTTATACCCCATTACAATATTCCCTTTACAGTTACTGCTCTAACAAATACAATTACTTGTGTTATATGTAGCATTTTAAACATACATTTAATATAGCAAAATATATATTTTAGTCAGATTTATTACAGACGTATAGGAGCTCATTCTATGTCCTCTGCTATATTTCAGTTGAGTTTCGTCCATACAAATGTGTTGTTATTCGCTACAGTAAAATGACGTGCCTGGCTGTTTCCGTGAATGCAATTAGTCAATAATCATATTCATTCTCGATTATTATCGATTTGATCAATTCATTGTTACAAACCTTGTAGTCTCTACAAAATAATGGGACGAGTTAATGAAAAGTATAGGTACTTCACTCAGTCATGCAGGTGAACATTGTTTCATTGAGATTATACATTACATAACCAAATGTGTACCATCTCATCTGTCCTGTGTTTTTTCCCCTCATGCAGCATGACCAATGCATGTCACAGGAAATGTGTTCCGCCTCATTACAAGGAGGCAGAACTTTCAAAGGGGGAAGCTGTGTGTCTGGACCGCTGTGTTTCCAAATACTTGGACTTGCATGAGAGACTTGGTCGGAAACTCACTGAGCTCTCTGTTCAGGATGAGGAGGTGATGAGGAAGGCTGCCGTGGGCTCTGGATAGACCTGAGACAGACTCTAAGGGGGGGCTGAAGGCCTTTGAATGGGGTTTGTGGAAGGAATGGGCACTTTGGACATCCAAACGGGGAAATCAGGCAGCGTGTACGAGCGTAAGGATGGTGGAACAATAAATTATACATGAACTCTCGTATGAGAACAATATGTGCAAATATTCCGAAATTCACTGTTAGACATGCCACCTAAATAAATCCAGACTTTGGAAGGAGGGTGGGTTATTTTTCCCTACGAGCTGTTGATAGTTGTTGGGCAGACATATTAACATTACAGAAAAAAGCGTTGGTCTCGTTGTAGGTAATTTGTGAAGCCTTGTGACATATGCCTTTTGGTGAAATAGTTTTTTTTTTTTTTAGTTGACACTGATCATGTCATTTTCTGATATTTCTCCGAGTCATTTACAAAAATGTAACTTCATTGCCTCATGAATGAAATGTGTACAATTCGTTTGCAATTACGCTCTTTCTTTAAAAATTGCCAACCAAAGCATGCTCTAGAAAATTATGAAATAAAATTGTGTTAGGATGGTTAACTGACAGTTGAGAATGTAGTTTTTATTTATTTATTATGTTTAAAGAGGATTAATTTAAAGTCTCAGTTACTTAAATACTATTTTAATGTGCTGGCAGCATGTTAACAGCAACTGATGGACTGTCAGTATGCTAAAACTCTTTCCAGGGAGAAGTGTCTCTAAATTCATCATCTTTAAGAACCACTTATGTAACAGATCCTCCGTTCTCAGTGAGACTTTCCTGATCGGTTTTGGAGGCCACTATAAACTGACACTGTATGGAAAGCAGCTGCTTGAAGATTCTTTATGGAAAAACAAGAGCATACAGGTTTGCAGCATGAGGCTAAGTGCTGACAGAGTTTTAATTTTTGGCAAACAGTTCTTTTAAATATACATATGGTTTGGGTAATGGTAAATGTTCTGTATTTTCTAAGACATTTATTTCAAGCTTTCTCAAAGTATGTTAAATTAAGACTGTGACTCATGTAAAAGGCAGTGCCTGGTAACTGGTGTGTTGATAGCAATGTTAGTTTTTTTTTCCTCAAGTTCTTTCACAAACAAGAGAAGCCAAGCAGGCCGTCTTTCAATTGTCCTATCGGTAAGCCCCTCCCCTCGAACGCAGATGAGCCAATGGCAGTCGAGTATCAGTTGCACGGGGCGCGGAACTCGGACATCCTTAGGTTTCAGCGGCAGCGCCATAGAGAAACATTGGAGGATCCGAAGCGCGCATCGGTTTGCTGGTGTTTATGCTACAAAAATGGAAAAACTATTTACCTGGTGTACTTGAAACACTGATTCCAGTTATCCTGAGAGGATAGGCAATATAATTTATTTTATTACATTTCCTAAACCCAAACAAAACAGAGCAAAATGTTCCTAAGCATTCAAACCCCCCCCCTTAATCCCAATGAAGACAAAAACTTTCATTTTTCTGGTTATCATACTCTCATTAAGTTACACATTTCTTCTGCTCAAGCAGAACGTTAATGTCATCTTGCGTTTCAGCAAGGTATCTCTGGCTAAAACTAGCTAACGTTAAAGTTAATGAGTCCATGCTAACGTACAAAGCTAAATAGCGGACTGTTCTCGCGTCATGTAAGTTACAGTGTAGGTCAAAAACACATAAACGAAGGTGTACATTTGAGTGCCTCTTCATATTAAACTGGTTAAATGTACATTAATTTAATCGTACCCTGCGGTACATGAACAGTGTTGATCTGGGATGTTGTCATCCGCGATCGACCGTAATATGAGACTTCTCCCGCTTGCATTGTGATCTGTAAACCCTCGCTTCGAGTTACCAAAAGACTTTAAAATACCCTACCTTAAAGGGACTTTGGAGTTACCCACCATATTTATTTGAAAGGGGTCATATGATGCCATTTCAAATTTTCCTTTCTCTTTGGAGTGTTACAAGCTGTTCGTGCATAGATAAGATCCCTAAAGTTGCAAAGACTAAAGTCTCAAACCCAAAGAGATATTCTTTATAAAAGTGAAGACTTGTCCACGCCCTCCTAAACGCCTTGTTTAAACACGCCCCCACATGTCTACGTCACTGTGTGGGAAGATTTGCATAACACCGCCCAAATGTTCATGCAAAGAAACATGTCGTGCAAGACGCTGTGTGTTTCGTTGTGAAAGCGAAACTACTTTGGACTTCCAAAAGAGGACGATATCCGCTTCGTCATGCCTAGAGCTGATCCGTGCTGGTCGCTGAGGAAATACATAAACTTCGTGCTGTGGATCGCCGGATCGGCTTTCACCGTGGACGAAGCGGAGTCCAGCCCGGGGTCGTCACATGTGGTTGCCGCAAACCTCCTTCGTCGAATCCGCCGTCCGCACCGTTCTCAAGCCCGCCGGCTGTTCCTCACTCAAGAATTAGATATCAATAGCATCACTGGGCTGACAAGTTGAGGGCACAAATGGGTTGAAATTTGAATGCGTCGATTGTGTGACTGTGCGTTCACACCGCCGGCGGCGAGAGCGTCAAAGTGACCGGAAGACATTCATTTTCAATGTGAACGGGCGGCGAAAGGCGGCGCGGCGCGTCATGGCCGGCGAGGGCGTCAAGGAGAGTTGAAATCAGTTAAACTTTATGGTAATGAACTATGACGCTGTTGGGCGGCAACCAATCGGAATGTAGAATTCCTCCGCTTGAGAGGGTCCCAGAGAACGCAGTCCTGTAAACTTTGGTTCCGACCACACATTAGTTCCTAATCAAAATGGAAGAGAGATTAATTATTGCTGTGGCGGGTTTCACAGTCATTTATGATGTGTCTCTGTCTGTGTACAGAGACGTGAAAATAAAAAATGTTGTTTGGACCAAGGTGTCTGAGGTTGTTGGTGTTTCATTTACGTTATATATTTTCTGAAAATAAGTGGGAATTGCGTGCTAACTTTCGCGCCAGAGGATGTTGCAAAATATTTCTGACATGATGAAACCTATTGGGTTAAACGAAAAATATGTGTTGTATTGATCAAACCCTTATGTAAATTAACCATGGTTTTACCGAGGTTACCACAAAAACAAACGCAGGTACTGTAGTAAAACCATGGTTTTGTCCATAGTAATCAATACGCCAATATTATATTATTACACATCTATCATATCCACCTTATCATATTGAAAACGTGTAGGGGACCCAGGTGAAAAAGTTCAAGTCCCTCGTGTACTTAAAGGGTTCATATGATGGTTCTAAAAAGAACACCATGAATATGAATATGAACTAAAATGTCATTTTAACATACAAGTGGTACCTGTTTTCAATGTAGGCTGTACACAAATTAATGGTACAAATTATTGTTAATTAAATACAATAAATATATATTCAAAAACATTTTTACATACATTTTTAAATACATTTAAAATATTGAAATGAGAACACAAAAGCCACGCCACACAAATAGCTTTTAATTTGTTTATTTCGTTAGCAAACATGTAAGTATATTAAGTTCTTTCCATTAATATTTTTCTTTACTTTCACATTTAAGATATATCATAAGGTTATACCCTTTTTGTGGTAAGTCTGCACAAGATCAGAACGCTTGTTTGGTATGTTTGCGGCCCCTTTAAATAAAGACCGATCGTGGAGCGTCTACAGGGCAGCCAGAGCGAATTTTGACGCTCTCGCCGCCGGTGGTCAGCGTTGTGGGTAGCGCGGCCAGAGCGATCTTTTGACGCTCTCGCCGCCGGCGGTGTGAACGCACAGTGAGAAAGATGCGTTTCATACAAGATCTCGCAACTGGACAGCCTTGGAATTTGTTGTCGTGATTATTCATATATCGAGGTTTGGGGCATACAAATTACGGGAGTTTTACCGGAAGCGAATGTAGCAAACATAAAATACGCCGAGTGGGATTTTTTTTAAATAGAGAGATTAGAAATACGGGAAAATATTTAAACGGGATGATAGCGGGATTGAATGGAAAAATACGGGAGAATCCCGGGAAAAACGGGAGGGTTGACAAGTATGCTTACCGATAGGTCAATTGGTTATATGTGCATAGCCCACATTTCGAGACACTATCCCTTTAAGAAAATGGGGAACTAGGGTGAAAACTTTCATTTCCTTCTTTGTTTTCTTAATAAAACCTACACGCAACTGTTCATGAGGCGAAAGTTTCATTAGAGGCTCGATTAGAATCTTAACGTTAGGTTTTAATCTTTCAAGACTTTGCAGCATTTGCCACTAACGTTATAGCGTTCAGCGTTTCCACATTGGTGAGTTATATTTGCTCTTAGTTAATGCTTAATGTTTACTTCGCCCTGTGTGATCGTCAGGCTTCATTGCATATGCAACATTACCTATAAATGTGTTCAAATGTCGTGTTGACATCGAATGAATTCGTTTTGTACACCTGTTGTAGAGCTTCCGCCCACAATCCTTGTTTTTTTATTAACTCCAGGAACAAGTTTATGTCATATTTATTCCACATTACAGTCACCACAGTTTTCTCTTATTCTCCCTCTTCTTTGCTGTCACTCATGTTTATTCCTTTTATTTAATCTTTAAAATATCGTCGTTTTTACCTCTGGCAGTGATCTACCTGCATTACTGTTGTGGTCAGAGAGCAGTGCGGCCGCCAGATGGCAGCAGTGATCACTGAAGATAACGTGTACAGTGAGGCTGAAGTGAACGGCGCGCCCCCTGCTGATGGAGATGATCAAGTGCAGCTGCGCGGACCTGAGGGAAACATTCAGGGACAGGTAGCCGTAGTCTTAAATCATGTAGGCTAGGATGTTTCTTCTGGTTCTTCTATTTCTTCTGCTGTAATGGCGACAAAACAGCTTGAAACGTCTTGTTAAAAAAAAAAAAATCTACAGATTAAATAATTAACCACTGTTAATTTCGTGATTCCAGAAGTTTGTTCTTCAATAAAACAACAGTGGTTTATGGGACAGTACTTATGATGTAATTTTACATCTTTTCATTGAGTCCTGAGTTGAATTATTTTAAGTTTTCTTGCAGACTTTTTTTCTTTAAATACTCAGGATTTATATTTGTGAATTAGATATACTGAGGTACAATAAAAATGAAACTTGTATACTATTTTATATTAATTAAAATATGTTCCTTGCACATTACATAACTGTTTTTAATGTTTGTGATAACCCCCCAGAAGTTATTTTAGCCTTCACCAGATGGTTCCGGACCCATTTATTTAGCGTCTAAAAACACAGTAAAAACAGTAATATTGTGAAATAGTATGTACATATGTTAAAATAACCATGTTTTCTATTCTCTATAATTTTAAATGTAATTTATTCCTGTGATGACTTTTCATTTTTCCAGCAGTCATTACTGCAGTCATCAGTGTCACATGATCCTTCAGAAACATTCAAATATGCTGATTTCTGCCTCAAATAATATGCTTATTATCAGATGATTGACCAAACATTTATATTTTTTGCGCGCAAACTTGTGACACATTAGTTTTTTCAGGATTCTTGGATGAATAGAAAATTCATTTATTTGACAATACATATTTTTGTAAAATATTTAAATGTCACTTTGCCATCAATTTAGGGTGCATGCTGCCCCTGCATAAAAATATTTCCTAACTTCTCTCAGAAATTTGTATGAGCTCCAGACTTTTTAAAGATATTTTATTAAACAGCATAAAAACTTGAGTAAAAGTCTGATTAGAAAAAAAAAAATGGAGTCACAGGCCTCATGTCAGCGGAATGTGCTAAAAACCGCAGACCCGAATCCAAACATTACCATTTTACCCTATAGCCTATTCATGTTAATTTTTTAAATAACCTGCACTTTATGTCTTGGATAAATGAATCATAAAAACAACAATCATTGAAATCTTCAGAGTGGTCTCAGACTTGAGGATCTTTCTTCCATTGATCATGGTAGGAAGGAGTTTCTCGGCACACATCCTGACTACTGTGAAGGAGAGGAGCGGCAGAGAGCCCGCAAGATATACAGACGAATAGATGGCTAGGTGTAGTGAAGAATGTGGTGGCATGCGGTTAGCGGCCAGTTGCTTGGAGGAATGCATCATCTACAGCGTTACAGGCGGTCAGCCATTGCCAGCAGCACACATCCACAGGCCACATAATATGATTCAATGTCCAAAAGGATGCACTCATACTCCCTCACGTCTGCATCGTCTGCTTTCTCAAAAGATCACTTGACTCTTAAATACTGACATTGAGTAGCCCGAATCTTACTTATGCTCACACTGTTGATATCAGTGTGCTTTCATTATGCACCTGTCTGCAGTAGCAAATGAACGTTAGGAATGCCTACTTTGCTGAGATCGACATACTTTCACTCGACTCTAATCACTTCTTTGAGCCGCTTTTAGCAATGTCATGCATTATGCACACAAACAAAGATGTCTCATTGTCCGATCTGAGACTGTAAATTGAGGAACAGCTGACAAATCGAGTACCGCGGACATCTTGATACACATGCCAAAAACTACATACAGGTTTTGCGAGTGCTTGTGCTATGTTTATCACAAGACTGTTTTTGCCTGAGTTGCTTACAGATGCAGTTTAAATCTGCCCATCGATGAAGACCTATCCGAGAGGTCAAGTATGATATGTGGGGACCCACTTTAGGCTGGGGATATCGACAAACAAAATGCTGCGATGCAGGCGATCAACCCACCCCCCACACATCGTACATTATGTCGGCATTGCCCTCTACACACCAGGTGCTCATTAGGTTGACGTTTGGCTTTCCTTGCCATCTCTGTTTGGCTCATAATCCCATTCTAACACGTGTTTCCGTTTGCCTCGATTTGCTTTGCGTCATGACGATTGTTTGTTCACCCACGCGCCACAATTATTAGCCCCTATGCACTCCCCCCCATCTGCCTCATTACTGCTCCACTTAATTGACTTGCAGCAGTTTTGGCCACCAAAGGTACTTCTCACACCACGTCGCGTTGACCATGTAAACTGAGAATGACATGATGATAATTACAGTCCAGTAATCCACACCCTTTATTTTCCAATGTAATTGCTATTTCTTCTCAGCATATCTTGGCACTAAATCGGATGATTTAGTCTTCCTGGCATAAAGGCATCTATACTCTCTTGCTTTCAACCAATTACTGGGGAGCCGATACAATATCACTCTTGTACGTGCAGCTGGTGAGCCATTGGTGTTGTCATTGCTCCTCTGATGGGCATCACTGCCCCCGGAAAAAACTACTCACGGTGAGGGTGGCTTCAAAAGTTGGAACTGGTGGCCATAAAGCAACATGCTACACTTTGTTTGAACGTTATAGATTAGAAAGTTTTTTTTTGAAGAAATTCTATGACCTTTAATTGAAAATACTAGAGCGAACAGATAGTAAGAACATTTATAATGTTATAAAAAATTTAAATAAATGCTGTTCGTTTGAACTTTATATTTGAAAGCGGTCCTATTTATGCTCTTTGACAAATCCAGTCTTGATTTTGTTTTGGGGGTGTACTTGAACAGGCTCTCATACTAGGTTGTTCAAAAAACTCATTATTTTTCACATATTTTACATTATTACCACACCTCTCTCCCCAGTCTGGCATGAAAGACTTGAATAGTTCCTGTATCAAATGAAATACGAAATGATGCCCATCAGCATTTTGTTGTTGATATCCTCCAGCCCTAAAGTGTCATACTTGACCTCTCGGTAGGTCTCATCGTAGTGCAGAATTAACTGCATCTGTATCAGACCTACAAAGAAACAGCTTGTGATAAACATGCACAACACTCCAAAAACCTATATTTGTTTTATATAAAAAAACCTGTATTTGTTTTGGCCAAATGCCCATGGGAAGACAAGATGTCCCAGTATTGTCAGCTGGTTACCTCAGTTTTACAGTCTCTCTGGCTCGAGAAATGCAGCACATTCT
The DNA here is from genome assembly GCA_018155175.1 of Sinocyclocheilus anophthalmus. NCBI lineage: Eukaryota > Metazoa > Chordata > Actinopteri > Cypriniformes > Cyprinidae > Sinocyclocheilus > Sinocyclocheilus anophthalmus. The sequence goes on from JADLZN010002973.1 coordinate 16,060, forward strand.
TTGTGTGTGACCATCACATTTATGAAATAAGAACATGTGCCTGTGATTGCCCCGTTAGCTGGGCAGTGTGTGATTTAGTGTGTACGGGTGATTGGACCAGACCACTCGCAGCCTGGTCAGGAAATGTCATGCCCATTACCATAGCCACCTGCGAGCTTCAGAGTAAATATTGTGCCAATATCAAATCAATGTGAGCGCGAATTAAACCCGAATGATTGTAACCACTCTAAGTTTGTCTGCCTTGGGAAAGCTAGCGTGTCTCCGACAGTGATAACACCCGTTGCCTTCTCTAATACAGCTCAACCAGGTCTCGTCCCATTCAACGATATTTGTGATATCACAAATCCCACAAAATATGCGTTGTAGTCCAAACGAGTCTTTTCGTTGTAGGTTTTGAAAAGTATTTCTGCTCAAATAAAAATATCCCTTTGCAAGTGACTTTGAGCTTTGAACTTTGCCGAGAACTTTTTTATAGACTCAAACAGGGACAAATTACAGACTAACTAAGTTAAAGTGAAAAGAGCATAATAGGACCCCTTTAAGAATCCTGAAAAAAAGTATAATAAGCATCACATCAGTTTCATCATTGATAATATAATAAGAAGAAGAAATGTGAGGACCAAATCAGCATATTATAATGATTTATGAAGCCAGGATCATGTAAAATATATTAAAAATACAATAACAGTGACTTTAAATGTAGTAAGTTAGTCACAATATTGCACCCTGTTTTAAATAGGAGACTTCTGGTTCAGAAAACATTTAAAAATCTGTACAGTAACTTTTGAATCATAGTGTATGCTGTCAAATCATTTTAAGCCATATTGCCCCTATTTGTTAGAGATTTAATATTTTATTACTAGCTTCTTTCATTTTCCCAAAAATGTATTTAGCATAATATTGCAAAATAAAGCCAAACTGCGGCTGCTGCTTTATGATGAGTTCGTGATATAGAGGATTTTTTAAAATGTATCTGTATCAGTCACTATTGGATATATATTTTGCAGTATGGCCATACAATCAAAACTATTGTACTGCGTATCTGGGTAATTGTTTCAGACCAGAAATTGCTAATAGCTGACGTGAATCCAGTAACGCTTTAGTATAGGGATCAATTCTCACTATTAACTAGTTGCTTATTAGCATGCCTATTATTAACATATTGGCTGTGTATTAGCACATATAAAGCATGACCATATTATAAATCCTTAATCCTACCCAATACCTAAACTTAACAACTACTAACTATTAATAAGCAGTAAATTAGGAGTTAATTGATGCAAAAGTCGTGAATGAATCCTCTGTTGTGTAATATATTCAAAACATAAAAAAATTATCCCAGTTCTGTTTGAGAGACTATAACTAAGCCATTTGTAGGTTGATTTCCAATATTGCAACATCGACTCAATCAGCACTAGAAATGCTTGGTCATTATTTTTCAGATTATGCAGCTAGCAGTTCTCAGTTATACCTCCTCATGCATAAACAAACATAAACAAAAGCTCACTACTGCATTATACACTCAGTTATTGAGTCTTTCTCAGATACAGATGCAGCTAACTAACTACCCACTCCCACCTCTTTGTTTGTGTGTGGTCATCAGAATGGCCCAGCAGTATTATGAGTATGTGAACTACAAGGATGAACATGTCCAGGAGCAGAAGAAGCCCCCCAAAGGAGCCTTCCATTCTTACATCATAATTTTCCAGTCCGTCTTCTACATTGTTTTCCATGTGAGTAAAGATGAGCCTTTTCGGGCACTCTTAAAATGTGTGAAACGCTGTAAGTTGCAATAATTCCCTATTAGTTAACCTGTGATTAGTTGTGTTTTCCCCTTAGCCATCATAACGGAAGCATTTATATGTATTCACAGCTGCGTGTGTGTGTGTCGATGCCGGCTGCATATGTGGGTTTGTGCATTAATATGCAGCTATTTATAGCGTTCACTCTGTGTCTCTCTTCTCTCCTGCAGCTGAGTTTCGTGTTTGCCGAGTTCCCCATGGTGCTGTTCCTCAATAACTATCTGAATGATTACAAACACACTCTCTTCAAAGTCACGCAGTGTGGTAAAGTCCTCTCTCTCGATCCTGTCCCCTTTTAGCTTTACACACTTACATTTTAAAGGCTCATGCATCGGTCACAGTTCGAGCAGCTGCTCAGTATGACATTTGCATTAGTTCTCATATCCTTTTTTCATGTGCTTGATGCATAATGTTGAACTACGAATAGTCAAAAATGACTCCATGAAGTACTTAAAACTTTAAAAACTGAAGTGCTGCTGCATTCACTGGAGAGCCTTTTAAAAAGAGAAAGCTATTCACTTTTTTTTTTGGATATTTCTCGAAGTTATAACACCTATAAAAAAATATCTATAAAACTACCACATCAAACACAAGGTATAGATAGGTATATATATTTATAAGGGAGCAACAGGACATAAAAATAAAAACTGACTCCGTGGAAAAACTTAAATTATTATAACAACCCTCAGCAGCATGACCTTGACTTTGCCCAAACCAACCCAGATCTGAATAGAAAAATAGCCTAACCCAAAAAGGCGCAGGGCAAAAAGAAACTATACTCAGTATGAGATTCATTGATATGTTTGTCGTTAGCGATATTTTCTGCTGGAAAAAAGTGTTGATAGTATTTTTTATATCTCACAGACCCCCAGGAACCCTGCATTCTATTTGCATCCAAACACAGTAAAACCAGTATAACATTTTTCTATTTCAATATATTTTAAAATGATGGCAAAGCTGAGTTTTTAGCAGCATTACTCCAGTTTTCAGTGTCAAATGATCCTTCAGAAATCATTATGTTAAGGCTGTTATTTGTGACCCCTGCTTAATATTTTTTATGGAAGCCATGTTTTCCAGGATTGTTCAAAAGAACAGCATTTATTTGAATTCGGTTTTGTGTGTGTAACAATGTAAAATACTTTACTGTCACTTTGATTTTAATGATCCTTGCCCCCCCCCCCCCCCCCCCCCTGAAAAATTATTCATTTCTTAAAAAAAAAAAAGTACTGACCCCAAACTTTGAAACAAATTAAGTTTAGATAGTTTTTCGGTTTTATAAAACAATATATGTACGGTTCAAAATTAAGACAAAACATATTTAATGCTATTTCATAAGTAATGCAGTAAACCAGTGGTGACTTCATACGTCCACTAAAATTCACCTTGGGACCAAGGGGTTAAAAGTAATTGCAAAATTCACTTAGCTCTCTAGAATAATACATTTCCAGATGCTACTTGGTTTGTTTATTTATTTTTATCTAATTAATTTAAATATATTATGTATATGTACATGTAGATGTATACAATGTATAGGAATATATATGTATGCCTTAGAATGGCCCAAGTGTCCAAATACTTAAGTGAGTGAAATGCCCATTACTTACACTACATTTACTCAATTACACCGAAAAGAAATGCACCTTAATCAACCAAAGAAAAAAAGTACAAAATTTGATCAAAATCATCTTGAAATTAGTTTCATGTGATGAGAAGATATCTTACAAAATTAAATCAAATGTGTCGTGAATATTTACAGTTGGAAAAAATTTTGTCATTTGGCAATTAGAAAGTTCACACTTCTGACTTCCTGTAAACCGGGGCAGCAGCACATCTGCTCTCCAGGGCTCTGCTATGTCTGGCTCTTCCTAGCTGTCAGCAGAGATGACGATAAGAGTTTTTTTAAACCAGTATTTGGAATTGCAAAATAGCCAATAACACCAAATCACCAGCAGCACTGCTTGACATGGAAAGTCACCCACTTGCCATATTGTAGAGTGAAAAACACTGAATAGAGAAAGAAACAGTTTGAAGTCTGAAGTCTTTAAAAAATTTATGCATCCAGACCTAAAATGTAATATAAAACAGTCTTGTTTGATGCATTATTTTCTCTTGTCTCTTCTCATCCTCTCTCTCTCAGGAGCCTCAGGGAAAGGGGTGATAGAGAATTTAAATAAGACAGTTTTGCACAGCTTGCCTCGCTCTCTGTTGCTCATCGAGGTCGAGAGTGTGCTCATGGGAGCAGCCTTCCTCGCCATGCTCATCGTAAGACTGTCATCATCACTATGACGTTCTAGCATCTTTTTAGATATATATATATAGATATAGATATATATGTATAATATTATTTATAATTATATATATACAGTGGGTACGGAAAGTATCCAGACCCCCTTAAATTTTTCACTCTTTGCTTTATTGCAGCCATTTGCTAAAATCATATTAAGTTAATTTTTTTTCCTCATTAATGCTTTTTTTTTTTTTATACCACACAGACACCCCATATGACAGAAAAACAAAGAATATTGACCTTTTGCAGATTTATTTTTTCCAAAGAAAACGCGAAATATCAAATAGGCGTCCCTTAAGCTATTCAGACCCTTTGCTCCATGCTATTAGCTAGAAGCCCACCACCCTTTTTGATACTAATACAGCATGAGTCTTTGTTGGGAAAGCATGCGATGCAACCAGTTTTCACACATGGATTTGGGCGCCGATCCTCTGCCATTCCTCCTTGCAAGGATCCTCTCCATGTTCTGTCAGGTTGGCATCGCGCTAAACGTTGTTACGTGGGACAGCCATTTATAGAGCTCTCTCCAGAGATGCTCAATATGCAGCCGTTTAATGTCAGCGGCTCTGCTTTCGTGGGCCATTCAAGCAACAGTCAACAGAGCTTGTTCGTGAATGCCCACTCCTTCGTTATTTTAGCCCCTGCTGCAACGGTCTGGGCATTGTCTTTGTTATTGGAAGGTAAACCTTCGGTCATTCCCCCACCTCAGTATCCGCCCAGTCTGAGGTCCTGAGCACTCTGGAGAGGGTTTTCGTCCAGGATATCTCTGTACTTGGCTGCATTCATCTTTCCTTCGATTGCAACCAGTCGTACTGTCCCTGCAGCTGTAAAACACCCCCACAGCATGATGCTGCACCACCATGCTTCACTGTTGCAAGGCACTGATATTTATTTTTTTTTTTTTTCTTTTTTTTTTTTAGGCACAGGTGATGAGCATGTGCCTGGTTTTCTCCACACATACGCTTAGAATTAAGGCCAAAAAGTTAAATCTTGGCCTCATCCGACCAGAGAATATTATTTCTCACCATATTGGAGTCTTCAGCACGTGTTTTTTAGCAAACGCCATGCGCCCGCGCTATTCATGTGTCTTGCACTGCAGGAGAGGCTTCCATAGTACCCCGCTTCCCCCCCCCCCGCCTCACGGAGGATCCACTCTCGCCCATAAAGCCCCGAAATGAAGCTGGAAGGGCGCATTGTGATGGTGACTTTATACAACTTTCTCTCATCTCCAAAATGCCCATCTCCTCTGCAGCTCAGCCACAGTGATCTCTTGAAGAGCTTCTTCTTTACCTCTCTCACCAAGGCTCTTCTCCCTCAATAGCTCAGTTTGGCCGGACGGCCAGCTCTAGGAAGGGTTCTGTCGTCCCAAACGTCTTCCATTTAAGGAATGGAGGCCACTTTGCTCTTGGGAACCTTAAGTGCAGCAGCAATTTTTTTGTACCCTTGGCCAGATCTGTGCCTTGCCACAAATCTGTATCTGAGCTCTTCAGGCAGTTCCTTTGAACTCATGATTCTCATTTGCTCTGACATGCACTGTGAGCTGTAAGCTCTTATATAGACAGGTGTGTGGCTTTACTAATCAAGTCAAATCAGTATAATCAAACACAACTGGACTCAAATGAAGGTGTAGAACCATCTCAAGGAATATCAGAAGAAATGCGTACTATTAGCACCTTGAAGGCTTAAATATATGAGTGTCACAGCAAAGGGTCTTAATACTTATGACCATGTGATATTTCAGTTTTTTTTCTTTTTTAATAAATCTGCAAACACGTCAACAATTCTGTGTTTTTCTGTAAATATGGAGTGCTGTGCTACTTGTGGTTTACATTAATGGGCCCCCCCCCCCAAAAAATTAACTTAAATGATTTTTAGCAAATGGCTGCAATATAACAGAGAGTGAAAAATTTAAGGGGGGTCTGAATACTTTCCGTACCCACTATATTTATATATATACACTGAACAAAATTATCAACGCAACACTTTTGTTTTTGCCCCATTTTCATGAACTGAACTCAAAGATCTAAGACTTATGTACACAAAAGGCATATTTCGCTCAAATATTGTTCACAAATCTGTCAAAATCTGTGTTAGCGAGCACTTCTCCTTTGCCGAGACAATCCATCCACCTCACAGATGTGGCATATCAAGATGCTGATTAGACAGCATGATTATTGCCACAGTGTTGCTAAGACCTTAGGCTTAGACCCACAAATAAATAGGCCACTCTAAATGTAGCCCGTTTATCACACAGCCAAATGTCACAGATGTCGCAAGCTTTTGATGGGAGCCGTCCAATGGCATGCCCTGAATGCAGGAATGTCCACAGAGCTGCTTGCCCCATGATGAATGTTCATTCTTCTCCATACCATAAGGACAGTCTCCAAAGGCCATTTCAGGAGATAGTTGGCCCAGTACATCCACCGGCCACAACCCGCATGCACCATGCTGCTAACCACACCAGCCCAGACCTCCACATACCAGCATATTCACCTCAAGAATCGTCTTGGAGACCAGCCCAACTGCGACAGCTGCTGCCAACAATCGGTTTGCCTATAACCAAAGAAATTTCGCACAAACTGTCAGCAAACCGTCTCAGAAGAAGCTCATCCTGCATTGTTCGACGTACCTCTCATCGGCGTCTCATGTCCTTGCACTGCATTTCGTCATCGTAATCCCGACCATTGAAGTGAGATAGCCCATGACACCTCTAAAGTTCGATGGAATATGCAGCCTTTGGGGGGCTGTTACTCTTCTACGGAGTGATCCTAGGATTTTCACTGTACAGGGCAGATGGCAGACAGCGTTGTATATGGGCGTTGTTGTGCACCCCCGAGTTGAGTGTTTGCGGATTGTCCAACCTTGATGCAGTCGACAGTGCGCCGTATAGGATGGCGGTGGGGTCATGGTATGGGCAAGGCGTATGTTATGGACAACGAACACAGGTGCATTTTATTGATGTCATTTTGAATGCACAGAGATACCGTGTCGAGATCCTGAGGCCCATTGTTGTGCGATTCATCCACGACCATCACCTCATGTGGCAGCATGATAATGCACGGCCCCATGATGCAAGGATCTCTACACAATTCCTGGAAGCTGAAAACATACCAGTTCTTGCATGGCCAGCCCCATACTCCCGCAGCATACATGTCACCCATTGAGCATGTTTGGGTTGCTCTGGATCGGCGTATACGACAGCTTGTTCCAGTTCCTGCCAATATCCAGCAGCACAGCCATTGAAGAGGAGTGGACCAACATTCCACAGGCCTCAATCAACAACCTGATCAACTCTATGAGAATGAGATGTGTTGCACTGCATGAGGCAAACGGTGGTCACATCAGATACTGATCGCTTTCGAACGACCCCCCCCCTGGAACCCCCCGTACAGTAAAATAGCACACTTTTAGCGTTGGCCTTTTATGTGGCAGCACTAAGCACACGCTGTGCCATAATCTATGCTGCTCTCAATCAGCCATACTGATATGCCACACCTGTGAGTGGATGGATTATACGTCAGCGCCAAAGGAGAAGTTATCAACTAACACAGATTTAGACGATTTGTCTTTCCTGAACAATATTGCAGAAGAAATAGGAACTCCCCTTTTGTTGTACTTTTTTTTTTCGAAAAAGTCTTAGATCTTTGCAGTTCAGCATCAATTGACAATGGTTGGGGCAGAAACAAGAAGTTGTTGCCGTTTATAATTTTGTTCAGTGTATATAATTTGGATTATATCAGAGACTGAAAGTCTCGAGTCCTGTAAGTCATCTGATAATCAGTACTATTTTCGGTAACACTTTATTTTAATGTGTCTTTGTTATACATTGCATGTATTTACTATGGAAATAACACTAAATTATGCATAATTACAAGTAAGTAATTACTATTCAAAGAATTAGTATAGTAAGTACATGTTGTTAATTGATATTGCTCAGTTCATATTTGTGTAATCACATGGTAACAAAGACACATTAAAATAATGAGTGACCGACTTTTTCTTAAAAAAAAAATGTTTTTCCTTATAATGAAAGTGAGTGACTATAAATGATTATCAAGCTACAGAATGACAAAACAAAGTACCATACAATTATCATAAAGTGGTCCATACAACGCATGCACTATTTTCCAAGTATTTATGGGACAAACGAACTGAAATTTGATAATTTTTCAGGTTTGACTATTGGAAGAACCGCGCTTCTTTATCGTTGATACCTTTTTGCTAGGAAGCTTTCAAGTAAAAAAAAAAATAATAGTTCAATAAAAAAAATAACAAACAAATTTTTGTTTATTTCATTCTCTTGTGATGTTTCAGTTGTGCTTTTCAAGTTTTATCAAAGTACAGTTTTTTAGATATGTACAATAATATTTCAACCAAAAAGTCTACAATATTAGTACATAACACAATAAGTGAGGTGTGTGGACAAAGAAAAAGATGTGCGCTCAGGGAATTCAATAGATTAGCCCTTGACTATTTAAATAATTATTATAAAAGATCTCAATAATACATAAAAAGTCAATTATGTTTTGAATTAATAACGTTTGACATCACTTACATAATAAAAAAAGTTGACTGAAAATCTTGCTCTCTGGTTTGATATCAGCAACATATATTTTGGACGGTTCCTCACACAAAGTTGACTCATGTGCTTAAATATAGCTCGCAACGAGTGTGGATGCCAACTACTTGTAATTCATCAAACTTCACCTTTCGTGTTCCATGTTAAACAAGAATTTTCATTTTGGAGTGAACTATCGCTTTTAACAGTGTGCTGCCAATGTTCCCTAACAGTTCCTGGTGTTGTGTGGAGCTGCATATCGGCCCACAGAAGAAATTGACCTTCGCAGCATTGGCTGGGGGAACATCTTCCAGCTGCCCTTCAAGCACTTACGAGACTACCGTCTCCGTCTGCTCTGTCCGTTCTTCGTCTACTCTGGTTTTGAAATGCTCTTTGCCGTCCAGGGACTCATACTGGTGAGACAAAATAGACAGTGTAGCTGAAATACACAGGTAAAATTTGAATACCAAAAGTCCCACAGTGTCAGCTCTCAGCACTGAGTATGTTTTAGCTTAACAAGACCATTTTTGGTTGCCATTCTACAATATTAAGCACCTAGGAAGAAGCAGGATTCTGCAAGTAAACCAATTTGCCTGGTATTTAGGTTAATTAAGCTATTAAAGGAACAGCGCACAATCACTCATTACCTAAACAGATTTTCTCCCTTTCTGTGCCTGTCTTTCTCAGTCATATGGAGTGTGTGCAGTAGGGATGGAGAAGCTGTGGTTGTTAGTTATGGTGTATGGTTTGTCATCCTCCATCTGTTCGGGCCTGTCCCTGATGCTGGTACACTTCCTGCGATTTGCCACCTCCAGGACGATATATGTCTTACTGCGTGCCGCGCCCCGCAATATCGTGCCCACATTTGCTGCTAATCAGAACCCTTATTTTGCTAGACGTCGCCCCCAACCACAAAAGCCTCCTAGCTATTCTCTCCATATCTGTGCACGATGTTATTCTTTTAGTAGTGCTCCTCTTGCCCCTTGTGCCGCGGTCTGCGGAACTCGCTCAACAGTACTAGGAACTGAGCGTGAAGTACAATGCATCTTACACAGTTAACGTACAACCAGTTCAGAAGACACACTCTAACATCAATGATATGACATAACGTTGTTGTGTGTAGCTCTGCTGCGGGATGTGCCTGTCCTGTATTGAATGATAAGGAGCCCTCTTGGCAGACGTAGCGAAAGTATGCTTTTACTATCTATCATTGGTGGCAGGCCATTGCAATCTTCATCGTCTATCTTTGGTCTGCAATGCCTATGCGGGTAAAGCCTTTATTTTTTGCAGGTTTTGATTGCATACCTTGCATTTACTGTAACAGGACACTAGAAAAAAATAATTTGCTTTTAATTGACAAAATGTTCAGTTATGTCAATCATGGTTCACCCAAACTGATTTTTCCTTACAGTTGCTTCAGTTAAATCTCAGAAACCATAAGCTTTAATATTTATGTAACAAAATTCAATGTATTTTTTTATATTAATATTATAAAACTATGTTTTGAATATGTACCTTTTATAAGACGTTGTCACACAAGAATGATTGAGTAAATACAGTAATTTAATGTTAAGGTTAATTTCAGATGAAGTAACTAGCAGTTTAGTAAGGGAGTCAGTTGTCAACTCGGTGACAACTCGAATCAGTGAACGATTCACTGATTCAAACAAGCGATTTTGAAGCTGTTTCGTGAACCTTTTTGACTGATTGATTCCTGTTTAAAGCTTTCCAGTCATTTCAATAGGAACCCACACGATCGGGGAATTTTGAATAGGGACGAACGATTTCCCCTCTACAGATTTCACATCGGGTTCAGTTGGTCATGCGAATTTGGAATATTGGCCAGTGCTTTGCCGTTATTCGAATTGACCTCTATGTGAGTTGTGCTTTTTATATCACTATACTATTGACAGTTGCCAATTGACCATTTTTTTCCACAAAATGTCACTAATGTGACCACACTTTAACTTGTTACAAAGAATCGATGCATAAGGGTTTTTAGTTTGTGGATTGGACATAACACTGTTATTGAGTACAGAAAACACTGATATCTGATGAAAACACATTAAACTATTGTCAATGAATTTTTGTCTTCTTTTTTTATGGCATTTTGAAGATGGGCAGTTTAGTTTAGCTCTGTGAGTTCTGTTAAACGGATGAGTCACAGTTCGCGACCCTATTGCCAGCAAAAAAGAGTAAGCAAAGGATGTAGGAACGCACAACTGCATCACGCATGATAGTACTTCAAACTAAGCAGCTTTCTGTTGTCTATTGCTCTGTTGTGATTATGACACAAACAAACATTGCGAAATCTGGTGTTGGCAGGAGCCTTTTCTCACTCTTGACCCCACCAAAACTACCGAGCAGACTACAACTTCTATTAGAAACGACTCGATTTTGTTCACGAAATTTCAGCTGCACTAATCAACGTATACGGGGACGTTCCGCCCCACCTAAATAATGTGGAGGATGATTCACATTTTTTTGTTTACATTAATCAGTGTTTAAAAATAGTGATTAAGTCAGCTGCACATTCTCTCTGGTCTCTTTTTAAGGCTAAGCTTGGACTCCTGTTGTTGACTCTCATAGTGGCCACATGTTTGCTGCGTATGTGACAATATGGAGCCGCGCCTGTGGCGAATAATGAGAAAATTCCGAGTCAGTTTGCCACAGAGAGGTTCCTCCGTCCACGACACAAGGTATTCTGCTATTTCGAATTGTTTGTCTGCTGGTGAGTCTGTGGGCGCCTCTTAAAGTAGAATTTTCTATAAAAGAAACAGAGCCCTGTTTTGTTTTAGAAGTAGAATTAATGTATTCTGTAAAATAAAAAAAAGAACGTTTCCAGGTTCAAAACAACTGTATTGGCAGAACCTGTCGATTACCACAGACAATAATTTTGAGTCATCCTCAATTTGTAAAACCAAAACAAAAATGCATTTACTATGTCTATTGTCTATGTCTAAATGTTGAGTGACATTATACATTTCTACACTATCCTTTCATTGTTGAGACTAGTTCTAGGTGGATAGGCTTCTGCATTTGTCATTATTATACTTCCATATCACTCTCATTGCTAATGTCTTACATTACTATCCTTTTCCTCAAAGGTCAAAGGTTACCGATACCTTGAGGAAGAAAATTCTGATGAATCCGACACAGATCTGAGTGATGCTGATGATGATGAGAAAGATGAGGATGAGAGAGGGTTAGTTGAGGAGGACAGAAATACAGACGTCGATTCCCAGGGTTCACCAGGACCGGAGAGGAGCAGGGTTAGGGACCGCAGGAGGAAACACGACAACGCTGCCTACGAACAGGCTGGAGAGAGAGAGGACTATGTCCAACACATAAGGGACTAGAAAAGGAGAGGTGAAAAGGTGAGGAGATTGGAACGAGATGAGATGTTGTTGTAAAATACTGAAAAGCCAGATTGAAAGAGAAGCGATGGTATAGGAAACATTTACTCACTTTTATATTAAATAAGACTTTTTTTCCTTTGGAAAGTAAAAGTGTGGGCCACCAATGATAAAATGAAGGTCAGAAAGTAGTTCACAATAGAAAAAAAAGAAGTGACCCAAGCATTTTTTTTTTTTTTTTTCTTTTCATCGAAATGGGAATGTGAAAAGAGCGGATAACTGAAAGATAACCTTGTATAGGTGGTGGTTTGTTAGCCATAGAAATGGAGTATTCTCGCATTTCAGGCAAGCTTGGTCAAGGTCGCTGCCTGCCTCGAGATTAGCGCTATGTGTTTCATTCTAATTCCTTTCTGTGCGCTGTAATTATTTATTCAATACATATCGCTTTTCCTCATTGTAACTGAAGAACCAAAGTTCTCGCCATTTAAAAAAAAGTGTTACATTACGTTTACATTTATGATGTTATAAAACATATATTGCACTAAAACATAAAGGAAAGATGCTATGCATTAAAAATGACTGACCTATTTGCCACTTGCTAGAATGTTTTACCCATGTGTATTGAGGCTGCATAGAATGTGAATCGCCCGAATTGATCCAAGAAATACGCAGTTCGCTTATTTAGTGTACATTAGTGTACAGTTTGTAGTGTTTCTCTTTTGATATACTGCATTGGAAGCGATGGTCAGATGGAAAATCTAATATTATCATATATTTTTTAAATGCCGTTCCCTGTAGTCGCAGCATAAACACACCTTTTTGGCCTGTATTAGATCAAAAAGATGCACCCTTATTTCCTGTCATAATATTTCATATAAATTTTTATCCCCCAACCCCCCCAAAAAACATTTACTAGATATAATATATTGAATATGTAAATCACCTGTAGTGATTTGCAGGTCTTTCACGTCTGTTATAATAGTGGTTTTTAGCATGTGTTATATATATGTAGTCTGAAATCATTAAAGAATGATGAGTACTGTTACAATCTTTTTGAGAACAGGCAAAAGGACAAAGATGCTAGTTTGAGGTGAGTATGTATTTATTAGTCAACCGTTGTCCTCCTCTCCTCAGAATGCTCTAACACACACTCCAATCTGTCCCCATGTGGCACTCAAACGTCACAGAGATGTGACATGTCTGCATATACAGATACACATCTTGCCTTGATTGAAAGATTTTTACTCTTCAGTGTCCCCCACTGTGCTTATGTTGTATAGAATATTAGTATCTTATGAATATTGTTCATACGAGCTACTACTTTACCTTGGATCACATGTGGGGATGTATGTGCGTTTATGAATGTGAGCTGGTGCATTTTCTTGAACGAGCATTGATGTGTATCTGTACATGCGTGGATTTTTTTTTATTCGTCTAGTACTGGAGTGCCATAAGTGGAAACTGTGCAATCAGTGAAGGTCTTACAATTTGCCACACTGCACCTCATAAAGTGACTGCTGCTAGAATGACTGGTGTGACTATTCTGCTTCCAAACTATGCACGCTTTCCATTTCCTTCCATTCGCCTCAGGCATTACTGTCCGGGTTAGACCGGGATAGTAAGAACTGGATCTGAAAGGCGGATTATTAGAGCACAGTGTAGGGAAGCCCCAGATACCTCGCAGCACTCGCTGAGTAGTCTCCGACCCTGAGTTTGTCGTCTGACGCTGTCACACTCCATAACGTACTGCTGTCCTCGATAGCCAGGGTACTCGTAACACGCAAAGCTGCAGGGAAAGAGATCATGACAGGAAATGAGGAGGAGGTAAAGCGACTGAATACAATATGACAAGCTGTGTGGAAGGGAATAAAATCAGTTTTTCAATAGAAGGCAAGAATCTTGAATTCATAAATTCAGCTGGATTCTAATGTACATTAGAAATGTAGGTAACACCTTAGTTTAGGGACCAATTTTCACTATTTTAAAGGCAAATATGAAGGACTTATTTATTAAAATATCCAAAAACACTAGCAACATGTGTTTATATTTGCCCCTGATGGTAGTGTACTTACATTATCCCAAATGTTTTGAAGAATGTTTAAATACAGAGAAATAAGCTATTTTAATTAGTGACACGGACCGTGTCCATAATGGCATTGTGTCGCCTGCCAATGACGTCAAAACTACTCCCCGATTTAACGGTTTTGTTTTGGATATGAAAACATGGCAAAAAACAAAGATGCTTTAATATGTTGGTGCGTGCTTAATCGACTGGTGCGACCTTCCCCGCACAGCAGCTTGCACATAATAACGCAACTTTCAAAGGTATCTAGTATATCGATTAAAACAGACCGCTTGCCTTTTCCCCACATCACATCACGACCGGAAGCCACGAGCCGGAGCCAGTCAACTGATTGGCATCAATAAAGACTCCGCCCCTGTTTTACGAGCGATCGTGTCAAGCTCGTTCAGCCTGGCCCTCGTTTGCTTTCGGACGGCCTGTCAGCCTCACCCTGGTTGCCCCACCCTGATTTAGTGTGAGTGATCTGGTTTGTGTACTGATGCCACCAATTAGTGAGGAATGATATGCAGTCAAAGAAATATCATTCATACATGCACAGTATGTTACACTGCGACTGATTATTGATAGCATAAGCAAAAAACAATATAACCACTCAAAAACACAATACCCCCACACTAGAGAAAAGACAAAGACGAAAAGTGGGCATAAGAACTATGCAGACAATGACGACAGATGAATCTCATGCTTGTAAGGTTATCGTCAGCCGCAGATGTTTGCGCGATGAAAAAGAATGCAGTTCAGAGAGATGACAGTAGTTTGGCAATAATGAAGTGTTTTGCTCGCATTCCCGGGTACTCAAGCGCCACACTGCACATAGCATAGGAGACCACCACTTGCTTCTTGTCCACACCAGACCCCATAGAGCGCCTAGAATGAGATGGGTAATCCGTGCCACAGCTCTACATTGAGGCAAAGGGAAGCTTTCCTTCCATATGGCATGACAATGCCGATCCTGCTCTAGTGCGTCCTACATATGAGAAGATAGAACAGCCTGCGAGTGATGACATTTCCCAGCCTTGAACAGCATGCAACACTTTAGCTCTCTATGAACTGATGTTTACAAAGGGATTTAGATCTAAAAAACACCTAAGAGCTGCATAAAACAAACAGAGTGCTCATCTTTTTTTTTTTTTTTTTTTTTTGACATCAGTTCCTAGCAAATTATAAATAAATGTCCAAAACATACCTATAAACTAATAGATACACAGTTTCAATCTGATTGGCCTACATCATAAATAGTGTGACAATAAATCACATCAATCTCCTTTTAGAGCAATGAGAACTAAATGAAACACCTGAGTTAACAATGAATTAATTTTGGTACAACTGATGATATCAAGTTAGTGAGAAAAACATAAAACATATAAAATGACCAAATAAAGGCCTGATTTACTGTAAACAATCTATCTTGAGTGCAAACCAAGAGAAACTATAACATTGATGAGGCAATAATACACTGTGTTCTGCTTAAGACAGTAACAATGAATCACTCTCTGAATAACAACAATAGCAAATTAAATGGTCATCACTGATATTCGAAACTTGCATATATGTTAATGACCAGCTAAACTTAAGTTAATAGCTTCAGAGGAGATCGCTAAAATAAACACTTCATAGTCTTTCAAAGTTTACCACACAGCACGTAATTAAAACGGTAACTTGTGCTCTTCATCAGCCAGGAGCTAAGAGATAAGAAACCTTTTAAGCGTATATTTGTAGAGCGTGTACCCAAAAGTTCATCTTTCTTCTCTGGTAACGTTAGTCAGAATGACGCTTCACATACAAAAAAGTGCGCCAATGTACACACACAGCACCGCTGCACTTCCGTTTTCAGATTTCAAAATAAAAGCGTGTGGCAATAAATGCAAACACTCTTGAAAAACAAACAAGAACACAATGTCCACACTAAGCACTCTGCAAAAATCACCAGTCAACCAAAACAAACAAATAAATAGTTATTTAGTAACATTTGACTCGATTTAATAATTAAGTCCTTTCTTGACTATTCCATGGCAACACTGCCCTCTATGGCTGGAAGTAAAGGTGTCGACCCACTTCAATGAATTGGGGATTTAATGGTCATTTACACTCCCACCAAAACATGAGTGATTTGTATGACATTAAGGAAAATAAATTACAAATGTTTTTCAAATGAAACTGACCTTTAACTTTAAGAAACGGATGTAAAGTGTCCATATTAAGGCAAATTAATTCTAGAATTTAAGTAATATGAAGAAAAGGATACACTTGGTTGCTCCTGGAAGCAGCTAGACGGTCTCTAGCAACAGGATCAGCTTCTGGACTGGGCGTTCAATGACAGACAGCTTGTTGAGGCGACGACCATCCCTTTCCAGATTTCGGTCACCAAGGCATACCTTGACTCTTCTCACAAGCCCGTCTTTATCTGTAGTAGTTTCTGTAACTCTGGCCAGCCGCCACTCATTTCTGGGCAGATCATCAGTCTTTTCCATGACAATGTCTCCTACTTGCAGGTTTCTCTTTGCTGTGTGCCAGCGCTGTCTGGTGGCAATGTTGGATAGATACTCCTTACGCCAACGACTCCAAAACTGCTCTGCGAGATACTGAACATGACGCCACCTTTTCCTTGCATAGATGTCTTCTCTGATGAACCTGCCTGGTGGTGGTAATGCTGGAACGGACTTCATAGTAAGCAGGTTATTAGGGGTGAGAGGTGCAAGACTGTTGGGGTCGTTTAAATTATCAACTGAGAGTGGTCTACTGTTTACGATCGCCATAGCCGCCCTTCATCAAAAGCACATGGTACGCAGTACGATGCACTCGCTACAATCGTGCCAGTAGCAGAATTAGGGAGATGAGTTGAGCGCTTAGAACATTCCTCAGCTAGTTCTGATTGTATCTCCCATACACACCGAATGACTTGAATGGCGGACCGTCATTTACCGACAATAATCCGCACTAGCTTTTCATGACTAAGAACACTGAGTCAAACGATCTTGCGTCAACTCTTTGAATTGAGCATTTTTCGCCATTCTTGGCTCCCACCTCACTACAAGGCTTGCGTTAGGGACACCGTTGCCTGTACATATTGATATTGGCGCACTGCTACAATCGCATGGCCATTACGAGAACAGCGCAAGCCCATGATATGTAAAGCATCATAGTAGATCATATCATACTAGAAACATTTCTATATGCAATATGCCTCTGCAGCTTAGAATGAAACATCAGTGAAGCAGCGCAGTGGAGAGGAGGCCAGTCAACCTATTTATGATTCCTTACGACCCCGCTGTTTAGTGCACAAAGGAGCCCAAAAGCGAGTTCCTACACAATCCATAGGCATGAGACGCCCGGGGCCTCCTGGGATATGGATTTGTACGCTCTGAAGGGAGGTCGGCCATTCTTTGTTCTTCTGTGGGTCTCCTGAGCTTCCGACATGTCACACAGTGATGCACATGGGATGCTACTGCTCTGCTCATTCCTGGAATCCAGTAGCCTTGTGATCTGATCTCATTAATTGTGAGACCCTTTCCTTGGTGCTTGACATTCTCATGACATTGAGAGATGATCATCTTTGTTATGTGGTGATCTTTAGGAATGATCACTGGATGTTTAACTGAGCTGGGTAAAGACGCATCACAAAGTCTTCCTCCCACCTTGAGTACTCCTTTTTGATCTAGGAAGGCATCAAGAAGATACAGCTTGCTGCTAGGTGACAGCTGGGTCCCCTTGCTCAATAACTTGATATCCTCTGAATAGGTGTTTCTTTGTAAATCTTTAATGATGATGCATTTAGCATCTTCTCATTCAGCTACCGTACTGTGACTACTGGACTTGTCCACTTTGGCTCGGCGAATGAGGCGAGCCACAGCTTGGACAGCTCCAGACCATGAAGACAGTTTTGACAAAACGCGCCGTCTGTTGAGCGCTGATATTCTGTTTTTTTTTTTGTTATGTATAGCTTTGTGGCGCTCAGCTGCTCTGCAGCCTGTCTCACTCAGGCATCTCCAATCGTTAGTGACGTGTCAATACTGCAACAAGGAGGCGTATATCTTTCTTCCATTTTAAGATATCCTGCCGACCCTGTCGAACCAAATTAGATGTAAGAATCTCACCAGTGTTGTAAACCTCTTGACGCTATATGAATGACTGTAGTAGATCGGTTTCCAATAGCCCTCGCTCAGCAGGGTTTTCATTAGTGGGAACATATCGCCACTGTTGAGGAGTAGTGCTGAGATGTATCTTTTGCACTCTGTTCGCCACGAATGTGTGAAAACGGCGTGCTTCGTTGTTAATGTATCCCAAAACCACTTGGGAGTCGGTCCAGAAATGCTCTTCTATGTCCGCATATTCCAGCTCCTGTTTAAGCATATTGCTCATGGCAACTGAGATGACAGCAGCTGTCAGTTCAAGCCTGGGGATAGTCTGGACCTTAATGGGAGCAACTCTGGATTTACCGATGACCAGGGCACAATGGATATTTCCTTCTTCGTTGGTGAGTCTCAAATAGGTACACTGGCCATATCCGCTGTTGCTCGCGTCAGAGAAGTGATGAAGTTCTCTTTTGATGACCTTTCCAAAGTTTGCAGGCACATAGCAGCGGGCGAGAGGAGTATAGTAGGTCTTTTCCAAGGCTTCGCCAAGATTACAGACCTTTTCCAATTGCGCACAGCTTACGGCTGCCCCCAATTCTTTAGAAGTGGAGATCATACCCAGAAGAACTGTTCCAGTTTCCTTACCATTTACATCTGAAGACACTAATTTCCATATTGAGCAGGAAAGGAGCAAATAAAGCCAGAGAGGATCATAAAGAAAGACGCAACATGCATGCGACTTAGATCGACCACGTACGTGTTGCTGCAGCTAGGTCTTATGAGGTCAACATAGAATTCTGCAAGTTGTCAGAATCAATGGTCTGCCTCAGTGGATCCCTAAAGCTCTCTCCCCCTAAAGGCCCCTGCGTGTCATCCCCCCCGCAGCTGCAGGGTCAAGCGCCTTTACTTCAATGCCTCCCCCCCCCCCCCTTTCACCCTCGCTTCAGAATCGGGTCAATGCATCCCATGGACAACTCTCAATCATCTTGATTAAATTGGCTGCCCACACCGAGTAATAAGACCACCTCAAAGAGCACACAGTTGTCGAGCCCTTTCTCTTGCTAGACATGCGATAGCTTCTTTGTCGCTGACTACACTGGTGTGACTGCATCACCGTACTTTTTTTTTACAATAAACGATATTTCTTGGTGAATGAATTTTGCAGCCAAGAGGCATACATACCTCATTCATCCTTAGCACGCGATGCTTCGAACCTAGTCGGACGCTATCCAGGTGATGAGTTGCATCTTGAAAAGATGTGACGCTTAATGCAGTATTACGTGATGGGTGTAAAGACCTAAGTCTCCTTTTCACACCAGAGCAAAACGGAACCAGCCGGGTAGTTCTGATCGTGCTTCTTCCACAATGAAATTGGGGGGCACTGAAAATCTATTTTAACATCGCACATTAGGCAAATGCGTGATTGTTGTGTACTGGAATATACAAGAACACCAAGGCAGATTATTATTAAATCTGGCCTTTGAGCAGAGTGGCTCGCTGAGAGCTGAGTTCCCTTGGGACCGTACAATTGGAAATGGGAGCAGTCGAAGACAACATCGGAGCTGATCGGTCTTTAAATGGCGTGATACACACGAGATGAGACGGATGTACAGCTCTCTCCATCCTTTGCCTTACACATGCACTTCTTCTCGCCTCACCTCATCTCAATAACCTCTCTCCATCGACCTCACGTAATGTTCTTGCATACTTTTGGATCTTTTCAGCATTACTTTAAGATGATTGAGCCCTTACATGGCAAGGCTGATTATTCGCTTAGCAAAATGAGAAGTCCTACCTTTTGAAGCCGGCCATAGAGCCATCTCGTAAGTAGCAACCCACGGTCATTCTTTCTTATGACCTTTTGCGACAGTTTGGTCAGATAGAGCGATGCTCATACTGGCGTGAAACCAGTTTCGTTATTATACTTCACAAGCCCAGATCTTTGTAGTCAAGGACTTCCAATACTTTAATACGAATCTGCGTGGGGTCCACTAGCGAATGGAGGTTCTTTTATAGCTGACTCTATGAACAGACATGGTGCTTTTAAGCTTTGTGATGCATAGATGTGCAAGAGCAGTCACGCGCCCAACAATGCGGGGGGACCATCCCTAGATCTGTATGCGACTGCCATAACGCGTTCATCGTCTCCCTGCCTAAAATCACTGTTTGAGTGCAAAGCCTTTGGGACAGACTGACTATAGCCCGTATTAGAAGAGACCAATCCTTCACAGATACCTGCACTGAACGTGAATTGTATCCACTAGTGCTTTTTTTTTCTAGCGAGCCTAAGAGATGCTTCCAATGCCGCTTGCGTTCGTGCTCACAAGTAGGCACTATGAGGACGATTCACTGACAGATGGTAGTCCTATATGTTATGAACAGGGGGCAGGTTTGAGGACAACGGAGCCGAGCTTGCTACTATCTTA
Source organism: Sinocyclocheilus anophthalmus (assembly GCA_018155175.1). Classification (NCBI taxonomy): domain Eukaryota; kingdom Metazoa; phylum Chordata; class Actinopteri; order Cypriniformes; family Cyprinidae; genus Sinocyclocheilus; species Sinocyclocheilus anophthalmus. The sequence goes on from JADLZN010002973.1 coordinate 36,645, forward strand.
CTTGAGACCCGACACCGCTTTAACTCGGCATGACAACATACACCTTTGCGGATAATGAGTTGTCAACTTCAGTCTCATCAGGACCCCCCCTGGACAGGAGTCAGCTTGCTAAACTTGATGCCCTCAGCTCGGATCGGTCGACAAACACAGCTATCACTCTTTGGCGTGTCAAGCCAGCGCATACACAAGTTTTTCAGTGGCCTGGATTCATTCTGGTCTGACAACACACACGGCACCGATCATGAAGCTCTTTGTGTGCGAATAGGCTCATCTGCTTCTCTACTTTGCTGATGACGTAGATATTAACGAAGGTAAGACGGTCTCCGTGTCACCTTACGCTTTGCAAACTGACTAACAGAGATTGACTGTACTTTGTTATAGATTTGCCTCATGGAGAACACGTTGGATGTCTACCACTCCACAGGTGCCTCACAGCAGACAGACGATAACGACAGACAAGGTCTAATGATTGCGCTGGTGGCTTATTGCGAGCTTCATTGCAACCATAGCAGAGGTTGTTATCTTCACATATTTCAGATTTCTCTTATAATGATTTTTCCACAAAATTTGGACAGTTGCTTAATTTTATGACATGTGGCTCCTTGCAGTAAGAACACATTTTGGAAGTTACCCTTTATGTTGGGACCTTTGATTATGTTTTCGTTAATTTTAGATTTATTTCCATGGCATAGTTTGAATTGTGGAAAGACGGTTAAGCCCTTGCTTCATTTTACTGTCCCATTAGGTTCCATTTTTCTGATGGTAGCAGTTAATTCGGATGTCCAGAGGCACGAATGAAGCGCCCTGACGCGCATAGCCGCCTGATCAGAGATTACAAGCCAATCTCTAGCCCTATCCATTGCATAGAAGGTCACTAAAATATATAACTTGGAAAGTCATGAGTCTCAATCTAGTGGCGTGCCTGTGACCTGACGGCTCATCCAACGAGCTGCTGCCCATTCGGGTCATATTGTGCATACAATGTTTCGGATTGGCATCACATCATTTAGTATTTCAAGCGCCCTGTTGACATGATGGCCATAGCCTTGATGCAAGGCACATCAAGCAAGTCAAGGAGAATTCTTTTCTGATAAACTTCAGACATCCTCTAGCGCTGAATATTAGGCACATTTGGCCCTAGTTTTTCCCTGAATGACTGGGGTGGGGGGGGTGGGTGCTTCTGTATGACAAATGGCCTGTCCAACCGTTGGTTCAGCTTGTTTCACGCCATCATCATAAGCCTATCATCATTCCTGCTAGAGATACCATCAAGAAGACTTACGAGCTGCGGACCACAACGGCCTACCTTTTTAAATAGTGCCCAGCCTTCGTCAGCAGATTAAGAAATGAGCCTTTCCATCAGTATGAAGCGACAAAAGAAGACAGCCTTCCACTCAGATGAAACTTTATAGGATCACCGCTAATGAACACAGATAGGCTTGCGGTATGTAGGAATAGCCTGTCAGAGTCCGTTATGCTATCTTGTGACAGCTTAGCGAGTAGCATCAATGGTTATTACGGATTTTTGTAGGGCTAAGGATGTTCGCCAGCTGTGATGTCAGTAGGACGCGTTGCTGTGATGTTGGTAGGACATTGAATATGAAATGGAACCACATGCTGTTGTGGTGTTACACTTACATCCCGCTGTTCCCCTCTATTTGAATCTGAAGAATGAATGCGGTCTTCTTGTGCCATTTCTTGATCATAGGCCTGCAGTCTGGCTCTAGCTGCTTTTAGATCCTTCTCTGCCTTTAGTTTTTCCAGTTCACACTTCCGAGCTTCGATCTCTTGTATCATTGAGTATTCTGCTTCTTTGGCTGCTAATTCAGCTGCTGCATCTGCTCGCTTAGCTGCAATGGACATAACTGTAGACCTTGACGATGTGGGGCGTGAGACTGTGGATCCGTAGACAGAGCGAGCATAATCGTGATGGAGTAACTCACAAAGTCTGTGTTTTACATTTTCTCTGTCAAAGTCCTCAAGGCATGCCATTCTATCAAAAATTATCTTCGAAATATCCTTTTGTTACTGCTCTTCACAAGCTAATCAATTTTTTATGCCGTCCTTCCCCTTAGTGTCACTGAGATTGGAGACAGATGTAATCTCTGATGTCACAGCCGTAGACATGCATCGACATCATCCTTCCTTCCAAGATGTATTAATAAGCTGACTACCGAGTTGGCTCTCACTAACGTCTGTTTTTAGCTCTTCCCTTGTGTTGCGAGCCAGGTCCTTCCATTGTTCGTACAGCTGAATCAATCTTTTCTCCTTTTTCAGGGCCTCACCTTCTTTATATGCACGCATCTTTTCCGTGGGTTTCCGTTGTCGACCAGAGCGGTGAAGCTCCTCCTCTTCCGTTCCATTATAAGGGGCTTCCACGTGCTGGTCCGGTTCTTTATTTTCAGAAGCATCCATTTTCTTTAAAGAAGTGTCACTGACTTAGATCATCACACCAAGTCCTTTGGTTGTCACTAGACAGCTTTCAGATGTATGGTAGGACTGATGAGGTGAAGCTGTTGTTTTTTCTAGGTAAAGCGCTTACTCTACAGAGTAAGGACAAGCTCTTACTGTAGCATTCCCAGCTGAACAGACGCACATTACTTTCAGGAACTGATGTTTATAAAGGATTTAATTTCCAAAAAACACTGTAAGAGCTGAATAAAAACAAACAAAGTGTCATTAGACATCTTCCTGCAAATTATAAATAAATGTCCAAAACATACCTATAAACTAATAGATACACAGTTGCAATATGATTGGCCTACTTCATAAATAGTGACAATAAATCACATCAATCTCCTTTTAGAGTGCAATGAGAACTAAATGAAACACCTGAGTTAACAATGAATTAATTTTGGTACAACTGATGATATCAAGTTAGTGAGAAAAACATAAAACATATAAAATGACCAAATAAAGACCTGATTTACTGTAAACAATCTATCTTGAGTGCAAACCAAAAGAAACTATAACATTGACGAGGCAATAATACACTGTTCTGCTTAAGACAGTAACAATGAATCACTCTCTGAATAACAACAATAGCAAATTAAATGGTCATCACTGATATTCGAAACTTGCATATATGTTAATGACCAGCTAAACTTAAGTTAATAGCTTCAGAGGAGATCGCTAAAATAAACACTTCAAAGTTTACCACACAGCATGTAATTAAAACTGTACCTTGTGCCCTTCATCAGCCAGGAGCTAAGAGATAAGAAACCTTTTAAGCGTATATTTGTAAAGAGTGTACCCAAAAGTTCATCTTTCTTCTCTGGTAACGTTAGTCAAAATGACGCTTCACATACAAAAAAGTGCGCCAATGTACACACACAGCACTGCTGCACTTCCGTTTTCAGATTTCAAAATAAAAGCGTGTGGCAATAAATGCAAACACTCTTGAAAAACAAACAAGAACACAATGTCCACACTAAGCACTCTGCGAAAATCACCAGTCAACCAAAACAAACAAATAAATAGTTATTTAGTAACATTTGACTCGATTTAATAATTAAGTCCTTTCTTGACTATTCCATGGCAACACCGCCCTCTATGACTGGAAGAAAGGTGCGACCCACTTCACTGAATGGGATTTAATGGTCATTTTACAGGAGGAATCGAAAGAAAAAAAACAGCCTGGTTTAATGAGAGATAATGTTTGCTTGAATGACAGGGGGCACTCAAAACCACCAAAAACATCCAATCACCCATCAGTCTCCATGTATTTTTATTAAAACTGCAGTGCTGTGAAGTATTAAGCGAGGGTGTTTAGTTTTTATTTTATAAAGGTGTCTAAACAGGTTTTATGGGCTTATATGCAGTTGCTAAGGTGTTCCTTGTCCTGTTGCTTGCACTCAAAAATAAAGTTTCACACATGGGGTTTCACAGGAGCCACAGAACGAATATTCTGGGGTTCCCGCAACCAGAGCCTGACAAGTTCTTAAAGAAAAAATGTCTTAGTGTGCGAACATTAATAATCTGAAGAAAGAACCCTTTTCACTTGAAGTAAACTTTTGTGCAATGGAAAGGTTCCATGGATGTTAAAGGTTTCTCATGGAACCATCAATGCCATAAAGAAACCGTTATTTTTCAGAAGGTGTACAGGTGCATCTCAATAAATTAGAATGTCGTGGGAAAAGTTCATTTATTTCAGTAATTCAACTCAAATTGTGAAATCGTGTATTAAATAAATTCAATGCACACAGACTGAAGTATAGTCTTTGGTTCTTTTAATTGTGATGATTTTGGATAACATTTAACAAAAACCCACCAATTAAAAAAAAAAAAAAAAAAAAAAAAAAAAACATTTTTAGTGAATTGTTAGCCTTCTGAAAAGTATGTTAATTTACTGTAAATGTACTCAATACTTCGAAGGGGCTCCTTTTGCTTTAATTACTGACTCAATTCGGCATGGCATGGAGGTGAACAGTTTGTGGCACTGCTGAAGTGGTATGGAAGCCAAGGTTTCTTTGACAGTGGCCTTCAGCTCATCTGTATTTTTTGGTCTCGGTTCTCATTTTCCTCTTGACAATACCCAATACTCCCAATGGGGTTCAGGTCTGGTGAGTTTTCTGGCCAGCCAAGCACACCAACACCATGCTCATTTAACCAACTTTTGGTGCATTTGGCAGTGTGGGCAGGTGCCAAATCTGCTGGAAAATGAAATCAGCATCTTCAAAAAGCTGGTCAGCAGAAGGAAGCATGAAGTGCTCCAAGATTTCTTGGTAAGTGGGTGCAGTGACTTTGGTTTTCAAAAGACACAATGGACCAACACTAGCAGATGTCATTGCACCCCAAATCATCACATACTGTGTAAACTTAACACTGGACTTCAAGTAACTTTGGCTATGAGATTCTCCACCCTTCCTCCAGACTCTAGAACCTTAGTTTCCAAATGAAATACAAAACTTGCTCTCATCTGAAAAGAGAGGACTTTGGACCACTGGGCAACAGTCCAGGTTTTCTTCTCCTTAGCCCAGGTAAGACGCCACTGACGTTGTCTGTGGTTCAGGAGTGGCTTAAAGAGGAATACGACAACTGTAGCCAAATTCCTTGACACGTCTGTGTGTGGTGGCTCTTGATGCCTTGACCCCAGCCTCAGTCCATTCCTTGTGAAGTTCACTCAAATTCTTGAATCGATTTTGGTTGACAGTCCTCATAAGGCTGCGGTTCTCTCGGTGGTTGTGCATCTTTTTCTTCCATACCTATTCCTTCCACTCAACTTTGTTAACATACTTGGATACAGCACTCTGTAAACAGCCAGCTTCTTTAGCAAATTAATGTTTGTGGCTTACCCTCCTTATGAAGAGTGTCAATGATTGTCTTCTGGACAACTGTCAGATCAGCAGTCTTCCCCATGATTGCGTAGCCTAATGAACCAAACTGAGAGACCATTTTGAAGGCTCAGGAATCCTTTGCAGGTATTTTGAGTTGATTAGCTGATTGACATGTCACCATATTCTAATTTGTTGAGATAGTGAATTGGTGGGTTTTTGTTAAATGTGAGCCAAAATCATCATGATTAAAAGAACCAAAGACTTAAAGTACTTCAGTCTGTGTGCATTGAATTTATTTAATACACGAGTTTCACAATTTGAGTTGAATTACTGAAATAATTGAACTTTTCCATGACATTCTAATTTATTGAGATGCACCTGTATGTGCTTGCTTAACCAAAATAGTCTATGATTTTCTGAGATATGGCTCAGCTCTTTTCCTTCATTGTAGATGTCCTCACTTTGTTTTATTATCAGGAAAAAATCAGTCCAATTCCTTAGAAAAATTAGAGAATAAAAGACTTTCAAAGCATCAGAATGTGCTCACACACTCACAGCGCTGCAGATGGGGCGCAGTGACATCATCCTCTCCACATGATAGCCCAGACTGCCGCTATAGGCGTCCCAATGAGGATATTCTCCTTTTTCCAGGACAAACTGCTGCCCCTGGAAGTCATGGTGCTCGTATCCCACCCAGCTGCACAGAATTAAGGAGAATTTAACATTTATAAAATATTTACAAGAGGGTTGAGTTATATATGATGTTTTGTTTTCATTAAAAAATGCATGTGTTAAGGTATTATAATAAGCATTGTGCCCATATTGTGGGATTTTTTTTGCCTTTGTTGTTGCCTGAGTCACCTGCAGGAAGCAATTCTCAAGTAATCTTGAGGCATCTCAGTCATTTTCATAATTTATTGGAAAGCACACTTCACAACACACATTTTAAATAATCTCAGGATGAAACACTCAAAAGCTTTCAAAAACTGTAATTTCCTTACTAACTGGCAAGATTTTGCAATCATTAACACAGAGTGGGCGACTCACGCGCCGCTCTCCACACGGACAGAGCGGATGTTGTCAAACCCACGCTCCTGGACGTTGCGGCACTCTGAGGTGAGCTCTTGACATTTACCTTGGAAATGCTCCTGCTCGAACACGGTCACCTGACAAACAAACACACACATGCACATGTCACAGCTTCATTTTCTAATTTGGAGAAATGTCTCTCTCCTACACACTCAACCACTGGCCTCCTCTCATTTCATTATGTCCTCTATATTTTAAAGGGATAGTTTTCCCAAAAATGAAAATTCTGTCATCATATACACCCTCAAGTTGTTCCAATCCTGTATGAATGTCTTTTTTTTTCTCCTGAACACAAGGGAAGATGTTTTGAAGAATGTGGGTAACCAAGCAGTTGCTAGTCCCCACTGACTTCCATAGTATGAAAAAAATACTATGGAAGCAAACGGGGACCAGAAACTGTTTGGTTACCCACACTCTTCAAAACATCTTCTTTTGTGTTCCAGAGAAGGAAGAAATTCATATAGGATGGAGCAACTTGAAGTTGTTCATTTCTGGCTGAACTATCCCTTTAAATAATACTGAATTCTTCTCATGCTCTTGCACATAATGACAAGAAACAGCAGCAGCAACCATCCACAGAACATTCGTCTATAAAGTCTCAAAATCAATACCTAAGCAGAGGAATCCTTTGTTAAATTATTGATAGTTTAACATCAATGCCTGTTTCTCACTCTCAGACAGAGAATCAATAGCTTGTTTCTCACTATTTCATTGTTCTTCTCACTTGAGAGAAAGAGTGGTAAGGTTTTTACCTTAAAGCAAGGAGCCATGTCTATCCCAGTAGTTGATGGGTTTGTTTGGATCTTAGTAACTCTGTTCATCTTCTTTCCTGCACAAGAGCGAAGGCTGAAAACTTCTTCAAACATATTTGACAAACTTGGGAGATGTACAGTTATTGTTTGACGTACATTTGGGCGTTTTGGGAAATCCTACTGCTAATGGAATTGCTATCATAAAAGTAACCAATAATAAATATGGCTTTCAACCGGTGCTACTTTCATGTCCTTTATATCACTCCGCGAGCTCTCTTTTTCATAATGCTAAAAGTTAGAATAGCTGACACATTGTACCTCAAAACAGCTGTGGTAAAAATGTTCTTTGTGGTCCCCATAAGAAAAAGACAATATTTAGAAATCAGTGAGAGACACAAATGTGGGTTTAGCTCGTCCACAGAAAATGTAACTTGGATTTGCAGATTCATATTTTTAAATAATATATTGCAAATAAAAACATAAATCAAATATTGTAATATTGTTTCGGCGTTCGTAAGGCTGATTGTTGTGTAGCCTACTAGGCCCATGTTTCCTAGCGGAGATTTAAAATGTAAACATTAAGGTTGTGCACAAATCTGGCAAAGAAGTTCCCATGACAGCTCATTTGATGCTGGTCATATTTTGTTAATAAGCAACAGTCAAGGTAACAAAGTGCAATTTAACGTAATCCTTAGCTGTTAGAAATTAATTGGAGCTTTTTTCTTCATATGTACATTTCCATAAAACCCTCATTCAATCTATTACTCTAAATGTATCTTACCTTAAATCTCCACCTGTCCTGTTGTACAGGGATGCTCGTCAGTGAGGAGGAGTTTTTATGATTATTTGACGCTTCTATTTTATAGCGACCATCAAAGCTGGGTGGACGTCGCGACGCTGAAATTGATGGAAGAATCTGTGAGGGAGTGTGTGTGTGTGTGTGTGTGTGTGTGTTTGGGTGTGTTATCATTGTCTTTAATGGGAGTCCAGAGTAGTGGAGCATTTTGCGCCGTCAGCGCATTGGATTTGATGGAGCCGTGAGTGCGCGCGCTCCCATGGTTCGTGTGAATGCAGACACATTGATTCGCACAATGGAGCGCAAGCGGCTATATTCCTATCGGTCAGCACAGTGCATCGTATGCTACACAATGAGCGGCCTATATGTGGAGAATACAGGGATTTGACCGACTGCATACAGTGAACGTCCTCTCTTTCAAAGCTCCCAGGAACATGTCTGTAGTTTGTCTGCTGTCTTAAGGTTTGGAAGACAGCCACAGCAGTTTAGTAATTTTTAGAAAGCTCAACCATGGCGAATTCACAAATTCATATTTGGGAATAGCCATATAAACATTGATTTATTAAGTTTTTTTTTGTTGAGATTTTAATTAAAAAAAAAATTCACTTTGAGGTTTAAAATAATTTGTTGTAGGTCCTTTTGTAAGTTCAAGGGTTTTTTCCTCCTTTCTTTTTCTGTTTTACAGAAACATCGTAACTTAGAATTATAGCTGTGTAATAACCATGGTAATTTCACTTAGGAAATAGAACTTTTTCAAATCTTAAATGAAGAACTGGGGAAGATTCTGTAATACAACCAGATCTTTTTCCTTTATAATCAAGCATACTAGACTAAATTCATCATAAATCAGTAAACCACACTTTAGGATGTAGTGTTGCCATAGGACCATGTGTTACATACTGGCTGCTCCTCATTGACCCATGGCCCATAACCCATGACCTAGAAGTGTCAAGGTGATGGGAATGTGGTTTTGTAATAGATTACTATTGCTCACTGTTCACTGAATAATAATGCCGTTTAAAATGCATGAAAAATAAATGAAATGGTAGGAATTAAAGATCTCACCATGCACCCCCAACACACACACATACACACACAATTTTGTCTAAAATATCTTATTGTGTCATCAGACTGACACATTTTAAAGGGGTCATATGATTATACAAATTTTCACAATTTTTCCTTTCTCTTTGGAGTGTTACAAGCTCTTGGTGCATAAAGAAGATCTGTAAAGTTGCAAAGACGAAAGTCTCAAATCCAAAGATATCTTATTTTTAAACGTTAAGAGTCAACCACGCCTACCTAAAACAGCTCTTTCTAACACACCCCCACATGTCTACATCACAATGTGGGAAGATTTGCATAACGCCGCCCATATATTCACGCAAAGAAAGAAGGCGTAACTTTTATTCTCGCTGTAGTATATTGTTGCCGCCGCGGCCATGCCGTGGAGACACTGTGTTTCATTGTGAAATCGAAACTACTTTGTTTGGTCTTCCAAAAGAGGACGATATCCGCTTCGTCATGCCTAGAGCTGATCTGTGCTGGTCGCTGAGGAATACATCAACTTCGCGCTGTGGATCACCGGATTGGCTTTCACCGTGGACGAAGCTGAGTCCAGCCCGGGGTTGTCACATGTGGTTGCTGCAAGCCCGCCGGATGCTCCTTCGTCAAATCTGCCGGCCGCCGCCATTCTCAAGCCCGCCTGCCTCTGCTCACACAAGCCACTCACTCTAGGCCGCGGTTCACTCTAGGCCTCCAGCCTCCGCTCACTCAACATCAAGGCGTGTGACGCCATTTCATTGTGGAAGCGAACTTGTTTGGCCTTCCAAAAGAGGACACGACTATAAAAAATGTTAAGAGCTGTATTTACAACACGTCAGAACAGTTCAACCCCATATTTCAGATGTGTGCAGCGCATTATTATGGAGGACTGTTTTCCTGATTCCTGGTAAGTAACTCCAATGCCCCGTCTGTTCCTGACTCACAAGACTGTAAGTATTTTTTATATTGAAAGAATTTGCCACTGACGATTCAAACGTGAGTTTTGTAACACTGTTGTTTGTCATTTCTTCGATCACAGATGCAGACATGGTTTTAGGTTTACGCGGGCGCGATGCAACGCAACGCGAAAAAAGACAGTATAAGTCATTATAATCTGTAATTATGTCCCCACTGGATGCAATGAATGCCTCGTTTATAATGGGTTTTAATGTTTATGTCTCATCGCTCCGGCCTGACAGGGCATCACAATATGGTAAGGGGCGTAACATTTCCGTCACACGCTTGAGGTATTCGGCCAATCACAACGCACTGGATAGCTGGCAAATTAGAGCACACCTCGTTTTTTCAGACCGATGAGATTTGTAAAAATCGACGCATTTCAGAAAGGAAAGAAAGAAACAATAATGTACAGTATGTGGAAAGTAATGCGTTTTTTAACTTTAAACTGCATAAACACATTTCATTACACCAAATACACAAAATAATGTTATTTTTAGCAACATCATATGACCCCTTTAAGGAAAGCATTTGCAAACTAGGGCTGATATTACTTTCGGTTCATCTATCACACTAGAGATGGAAGAGTCAAACTCATTGCATTGTGGGATTTATTGCTGTTTTGAACATAGCCAGTGTAGTAACATCACCTTCTAGCTGCATAAAAAAGAGTGCCTTTTGGCTGTGTTTAAAAGTATGTATTTCACATAGAAAACATGTTTTTGTAACTTGATTTTAAGTTACAATTATTAGGCAAACAGTATCACTCAATCATGAATTTTTATGTTTTAATTATATATTACTCCAAAAAGAAGAAGAAAAAAAAAACATTCACAGTTGGCAGCACGGTTGCCAGAGTTTTAACACAACATCTTGGCTGCATAAGCAGGTTAATGTACTTTGTAAATGAGACGATGACAAACTTTTATTGGCACCAAATTAGCATGCATTTTATGAAAAATATCATAAGTCCAGTGTATGTTTGGAAATTTCCCAAGTCTTCAATTTGGCGCCTGATGGTGTTCCATTACACTGACAAATGTGATTTTTTGTCAATTTTAGTGTGCTGCGGAAGCAGGCTAATGTAGTTTTTAAATGAGATAAAACCATAATGCTGCCACCAGATGAATTAGCCTCTTATGTAATAAATCATAGATCTAATGTAAGAGTGGAAAATATTCCAGTCTAAGCCTTCACTTTGGTATCTTTGTTGTTCTTCACTGACAAATGGTATTTTACAGTGAAATGAACTGGAAGTATTGCTGTGATGGTGTTCAACAGCTTGTATTTTGTCGTCAGCTTCATAACTAGAAGCACACAGACAAAAGGTAAGCTTCCACAATTATGAAAAGACTTCTTGGGTTTGAGAAATAAGTATACTTCCCCCTCTCCCTCTCTCTCTCTCTGTTTGATGATGGGGTGATTTCTTTTCTGTGTGTGGGTTGGTGAGCTCAGCGAGTTTGTTTCTGTGGGCCTAATCCCCCCATGCTGGGTGCCAGCCTATAAAAGGGACACACATTTGCTTTCAATACACACGCTGACGTGCTGATTGAGACAAGAGAGCGGCTACTGACTAACACACAGGTAAGAGACTGGGGTCTGTGAGCAAAAACAAACTGGGAGAGCGTTGATCCCACATTTTATCTGGTTGCATAGTTTACAGCAAGGAAACCCCAGCATGGGCTTGTGTAAGAATATCTCTAACAGCTTCGACACATTAGTCACCGGTAGAAGGCAATTAAAATGTAATCCTTTTGTGAGCACAGCACTATATTCATTGTCTGGGTGAACTGTAACCTTTTTGTCACAACAGAAAAATGAATACAGAAAAGAAAAAAAAGCTGTGGATATGAAGACAGAGAGATAGGGCGAATTAAAGGAGGTGTGTTAAATAAAATATAAAAATGCAGTACAAAATGATGTTTTTTTTTATTTTTTATTGAACACACAGTATCCAATTTAAATTACTGTTAATTCCTTATTGGGGTGAGTGTTATTTTAATTAAAAAGGGTTACGTTTGAAGCCTTGTGAGAATCTGGGGCCAGGCTAATTTAATATCTTACGCAAATATTTGGAAGAAGTAGCAAGAATTGTATTATTTGGCTTAAACTACATTATAATGTACCCTTGATATATTTGTAAATTAGTCATCCTGGGCAAATTGTTACGTATGAGCATTGCACGTCTGTAACACTATTGTGTAAGTGTTTCAAAGTAAGTGGGTGAAGAATTCATTCAAGGGCTATAAATGTACTCGATTTGTTGGAATGGGATTCATTACTTGCTTCGAGCAATATTTAGCACTTCACATCATCACTACATGTCAATAGATATTTCCATCAAGAAGGCTGCTAATTATTCACGTTTCTCCACTCATACATATGCTCTCTTGTTGTAGTCATCATGTCCACTGGTGGAGAGAAGTCCAAGCCTGCCTCCCAGCCTGATGGGAAGGCTGCTCAAATTCAGAAGAAAACCAAGATGGGCATGGGAAACTACAAGGTACTTACTAGTACCATATTTACAGATGCAGAAAAGTTGCATATGATGACTGATGAAAGGTACATGATGGCAAACAGCTGTGTGAAACTGAGTATCAATTCAGTTTCCATAGAAATAGATGTGGGAGTTGTACATATGCTTTATTTTTAAGCTAAGCTAAACTAAAAACGGACAACTTTAATTTATAGTTGCATAACAAGCAAAACTGACCTGATTTTCTTCTCCTTTTTTCTCTCTCAGATGTATGTGTATGATCAGGAGAACTTTCAGGGCCGCATGATCGAGATCTCCAATGAGTGCATGAACGTGTGTGAAATGGGCATGGATAGAGTGCGTTCCCTCCGCGTGGAGTGTGGCCCGTGAGTTTTCCTGTGATACATATGAGTGACTTACCAAATGTTCTGTATTTCAATACTTCCTCCATTTTCTCTATCCTTTTTCTTTTATTTAGTTGGGTGGGTTGGGAGCAGATGAACTTCTGTGGAGAGATGTACATCTTGGAGAAGGGTGAGTACCCCCGCTGGGACTGCTGGAGCAACTGCCACAGGAATGACTACCTGCTGTCCTTCAGACCTGTCAGAATGGTATTCATCCCTTTTATTCATTACACACATACAGCATTATCATTAAAACCTTATTCATTGAGTCATGGTGCTGATTCAGGAATGCGAGTTTAATTCCTGTTCCCAGCCGGTCCCTACCTTGGCTAAAGATGAAATCATATGTATTTATTAATGAAATTATACCTTGATCTTCTCTTGTTTGTGCTCCCCACAGGACCCAGAAAAGCATAAGATCTGTCTGTATGAAGTTGGTGATTTCAAGGGTCGTAAGATGGAGATTATCGATGACGATGTTCCCAGTATGTACACCTTCGGCTTTACCGACCGTGTCGGAAGCATCATGGTCAGCTGTGGCACGTAAGTGGTCTCTCATCAAAGAAATCGGAGGAGATTGTGGAGATTGTAGGTTCTGAAAAGCGTATAAATGTTGGCTGGGGTGCTGGGGGGCTGGTAGGTGAAGGGTGGTGGTGGTGGGGTGGACTATAAGCCACGAATAGAGTCCCTACTTCTCCAAAACTTAAAATAGTTATGAATTAACATGAGACTGTGTTGATGGACTAATGGCAGACTTTCTGCAAACCAGTTTGAAAACAATAATTATTTTTGTCTTGCATTACACACTTAACCCCCCCCCTTTTCAATTTGATTAAAACTCCTAATATCAAACATTAAAATACGAATAATTCAGATTTTATACCACACTGACTATTCTATGAGTAGGTGATTTCGTATGAATTCATACAATATGAACACACATATTATAAAAAAAAAGCAAATGAAGGGGTCCCCTAAACATCACCTCATTGTTTGTGTACACAGATCATAAAAATGAAATTGAACGAATTCATACAAATTAGCCACCAATTTGCCAAAACGTAGAATACTTACGAATTACCATGAGATGGTGTTTGGCCGACTAATGGCAGACTTTCTGGAAACCTGTTTGAAAGCAGTCATTACTTTTGTCTTACATTGCACACTTCAGTTTTAATTTTCATTATTACTCAACCTAGATAAACTAACAGCATTAATGCTACTAAGATTTCAATAAAATTATTTCCAATGTGGTAGTTTTCATAAAATAGAACTGAAAAGAGGCTCTTCTTCATTCTCAATTCTGTACTTCAGTTTTATTCATTCTCTATGTTTGTTTGTCTTTCCTCTCATTTCTTGTTTTAGTTGGGTAGGCTACCAGTATCCTGGTTACCGTGGCAGCCAGTACCTGCTGGAGAAGAGCGACTACCGTCACTTTAATGAGTATGGTGCTCGTCATCCCCAGTTTCAGTCCGTCAGGCGCATCCGTGACATGCAGTGGCACCCAGATGGCTGCTACACTATGGCCACCAAGTGAGGGCTAGGGAGGACGAGAAAGAGCGGAAATAGGGGAGAGAGAAAGAGAGGAGGAGGAGACGATGAAGGAGGGGGAGGGGGGAGGGCCCAAAGGAGATGAAGAGACCCCCACCCCTATGAGTCATCCTGGGAAGGGAAAGAAGGAGAGAGGGATGGAGGTCAGTCAGACAAAACCTCACAATAGAAAATGTGGCTGTTGATATCAGATGAAAGCATGGCTTTTTCTTCCCCACCCCTCTTATCCTCTTCCTCCTCCTTCACCACATCTTCTTCCTCCTCCTCCTCTTCCTCCTCTTCCTCATCCTCCATTCATTTTTCCCCTGAGGAAATCAGTCCATCACGAAGAGCCTTAACTGATGCCTGACTCGTGGGGGTCAGGGATGATGATTGACAAGGGTGGGTTGGGGGGCGGGACAATGGGTGGCAGAGGGAGGGGTGTTTTGGCCTAAAGGCCGTGTAAAACCTCCACATCCTTTTGGAATGGTAATAAAAGCGACACCTGTGACCATTGTTGCTTGTTATCACTGCTGATTATCTGTGTCCATGGCATTTTATTTTTACCATCAGTATGACATATCGACCACATTCCAAAATTCATCCACTATCTATACCTTTAAGAGCAAGACCTGACCAAATGCTAACATTAATTACACATTATATCACTAAAGGGGTAGTATAATAAAAAGTCCTCAATCTTTTGGAATTAAAGCTTTCATACTATGAAATCTGAAACTTTATCGAAACTAAACGGCAAAAGTTGGTATATACTGATAATAGCATGAAAGTTACAGGAATATTATAATTAACTAAAACTAAAACCAAAACTTACCAAAATTGTTACTTAAAATAAAAGAACAATAAAAATAAACTTTACTGAAATTAAATAATTCATAAAACACTCCTTTAAAGATCATTTTTTTTTTTTTTTTTTCAGCTAAACATTTCCCATTTTCATTTAATGCAACTTGATAACTAAATAACGAAAAATAAAACTGAAATAAATGACTAAAACCCTTAATTTGGCATTCATTCTCAACAAAAAAAACCAGCCGCAGTTTTTTGTACAAAATTTTAGTGTAGTTTCCTAGCAGTTGTGGAAAAAAGGGTTGTATGACTTTTTTTTTTCACATTATTTTAGATCGGCTAAAGCAATCCATAACTGACCTAATAATAACAATACTAAACAACAAAATTGGTAAATGTTTAAATAACTATAATTAAAATGCACATAATGCACACTAGTCTCTTTAGTCGTACGTTGCAAATATAATTATATGGCGTTAAAAGTAATATTACTCCTAAGAATAATGTTTGGTACTGTTTATTTCTGATGGTTGCAGCTAAATCATTTAAAATAAAAATAATTTATATTTGTAGAGAACTGTTCCTATCTGTAGTATTAAAGGTATAGCCTCAAAGAAAAAAAATGGATATCAAATAAAAATAAAATAGCCTGTTTAAGCCAAAGAGTCAGAGAGAATATGGTCATAAAAACGAAATTGTGTCTGTTTTGATGAAGAAAATGAACTAAATTACTAAAAGACTAAATTATAGCATAAATTACACAAGCTGATTATGTGCTGTCCGTGTGCTGAATATAAATCAGTGTTTGTTTTGTCTGTCAGTTCTATGGAATTTCATTGCATTAAAAATGTATGCTAAATAGGACAGATAGGCTTCTGTCATCATAAACAGAATGATTGTGGGTTCATATAACACCTGACCAATTTCTTCATACACATACATGAATATATATTATCCTATTAATATCCATGAATATATATATTCCTTATATTATCCTGTTTCTAAACCTTCCTGAATTAATTAATAATTTATTTGAAATTGATGTCATGCGTCCCACATAAGGCCAAAACTCACACAAATGCATTTAAGATTCAACCCAGCTGCATACAAAATCCGGCCTTTTCATTGACCAGTCACCCCGAGGCCTCATTCACGTAAACATCTACACACACACACTCCAAAGACCTTGGGGAATCTAGTAACTCCACATCCTAAGTGTGTGATCATCCCATCTCTCACACGCTTTTCATCCTCACACTCGGAGAGGTAGTGAAGAGAAGACAGAGCATGATTTGGGACACAGGCAGGAATGATTTAGAGGGAGGATATGCTCAGCGAGATTCTGAGCTACAGTAATTGAATTTTGTTCTTGTAGTACCACACTACCACCACAAGAAGGTACTAACAATTGTGTTTTGTCGGCTCACTTATTTTTCTTATTCTTATGCTTGTTTCACACATTTTTCTACACTTTTCTATGGAAAATAAATGTAGTTGCTTCATATTCACAACATTCAAGAAATACGTCATGATGACGTCAACAACACCATGGTTTCACATCTACACACACATACAGTGCAGTTGTGTCCTTAAGGATCTCTTTCTACCTGATCTAACTTTTAAAAATACTTTATTAGTGTAACCTAATATAGTTCAGTTATTTAGAATCATATTAATGATCAGTTCAATTAGATTAGCACATTAGTTTACCTGAGAAAACCCTTTTACAGCACAATATCCTCTTTCACTAATGGATTTCTGTATTCCATTTAAACACACACACACAGAGACACACAGAAAATCTACAGAGATGTCCTTTGCCGTTTCATCTCTCTGCTTCTGACCACAAGCTTACACAGAGCCTGCAAGAGCTTTGTGTGTGTGTGTGTGTGTGTGTGTGTAGCAGATCCCTTTCTTGCGTCACGGCTGTGTTGTGAGTTAGCCGGGGGAGAAGCTGTTCTTTTTCTGGAACTTCCTAAAAAGTCTTTCCGCCGAGAGTGATGTAAGCTATTTGTCTAAGTGTTTAACAAACGAGTGGGTGTGAACCTATCAGTAAGATAGAGAGAGTTAGAGAGAAAGTGACAGAGAGATAGTGGAGAACAGGCAAAGGGTGATACACCTACAAGCTGCATATTTATCTTATAACTGTGCACTGTAACAAAAAAAAAAAAAAAAAAAAAAAGTGCAGGTGTTACCTTGAGGAGCCATTTCTACCTGATCTGACTCTTAAAAAGGACTTTTTTGGTGTCTACCGAATGGTTGATTCAGTGATATTAGATTGTATACTTTAATAAAACCAATTAATTTAGATGTTACCTGACAAACGTTTTAAGAATGCACTTATCAGTCACATATCTGATGCATTCAGTTGTAAATTTCATGGATTTTCATCTTCCATTATTATCAAGCACTTTGTTCTCCCTCTGTCTCCTCTCTTTGCCACAGCTTGTTCCCCTGTTTTGCAGCCTCCCTCTCTCTTTACTCTCATCTGCTGATGGTCAGTGCGAAATTGTGGTATCTGCGTCATCGGTGAGTGTGTTCTGATTGACTGGGTTTAAAATAAGAAGCGATAGGGGTGTGTGTGTGTGTGTGTTGTTGCTGTGTGTTTTTCTAGTTGTGAGTGAGTGAGTGAGTGCATGAAGCTGAGAGGCCAGAAACTGCGTTGGGATGCTGGGGCAAGTCTAAGGAATCTGGGGGAAGAGGCATATGTGAATACAGGGTATTTTTAGCAGGAAAACATGAGTTAGTGTTAGATAGGTGTAAAAGTGGAAAGAGAAAGATATGATATTCACATCTCTATTGGGAAAAATTTTATATGAAGTTTTAATCTGTTGGCATGGAAGACATCCAGAGAACGTGGAAAGATGATAACTGGAAGATGGGTAAACTGTTGAATAGAGCAGGTTATCCTTTTCTTAGTGTTATTTTAAGATTATTAATATACATGTAGTTTTGTTAATATTTAGTATATTTTTATTTTTTGTTTGCACTTTATTTTAGTTAGTTTTTATAATTGTGTTGTGTTTTTGTCTTTATTTCACTATTAATTTTTGATTCTTTATATTTTTAGTTTTTAGTTATTTTTAGTATTAAGTTCACCTAATAGCGGAAACCACATAAAGGTTTTACTTTTATGATGCGAAATGATGCGAATTCCAGTTTCCTTTCTCTTTGGAGTGTTACAAGCTGATTGTTCATAGATAAGATCCCTGAAGTTGCCAAGACTAAAGTCTCAAAACCAAGAGATATTCTTTATCAACGTTAAGCTCTGCCACGCCCCCCTAAAACGGCTCGTTCTAACACGCCCCCACAAAAAAAGGAAAATATCTCCTCACTATGTGGGAATATTTGCATAATGCTGCCCAAATGTGCACGCAGAGAAAGAAGGCGTGGTTTCTGTAACCGCAGTTAGTGTTGGAGCAGCCATGTCAGGGAGACGCTGTGTTTCTCTAGGAGAAAGCAAAAGCACTTTTTTTGGCCTTCCGAAAGTAGATGCATTTAGAATCTTTAAGATCCTCTGCACAGAACAGCAATGCATTTTATGGCCGACCGTTTCGTGAACCTAGGAGAGGAAATAATTCTGACTTTGCTATGACAATCTAACGCTTCTGAATCAGCTACTGTTTTGTTTTAGTTTAAGTATTTGCTATTGACTTCAAATGCGGAGTTTTTGCACTCGTGTGTGTGTTGTGAGTTCGCGCGTGTGTGGGTGAGAGAGAGAGAGAGAGAGGGGGGGGTGGGGGTGGGGTCCTCACGTGGAGTCCGCTGTCCTTAAAACCGTGCTTGTGTACTGCAAACCTACCAGCTTCAAATCACTGTGTCTGTCACACGACCCCCTTTCTGCTCTGCTTTAACATTTCTTTTGAAAGATAAGCTCGCGATTATGGTATAAGGGGCGTAACATCTTTCCGACCAGTTCTTGCTTGTTCGGGCAATCACAATGCACTGGGTTAGCTGGCCAATCAGAGCAGACTACGCTTGTCAAAGGAGGGACTTTGTTGAAAACTAAGCGTTTTGAGAGAGGCGGGGCATAGAGGACCTACAATACTGCACAGTTTAAAACTACTGGTGGTTTTTTTGAACTAAAGCATGTCAACATATTCTGTTACACCAAATACACCAAATAATGATCTTTAAAAAAGCATCATATGACACCTTTAAGTAATGAAATGTTTTATCGTTTTAGTTTTAGTGAATGATAATAACCACATAATCACATATGTTTGCAAATGTGGTTTTACATTTATTCATTTAGAAAATGCTTTTATCCACAGCAAGCAACAAATCAGAAATGCATGCAAAAGAAATAAACCAAGGAGGTAACAAAATAAAAGTCATTTTACAATGTCAAAATTCCTGCAAGAACCAGTGGTAGTGTAGAAGTGTGTGCAAAAAGGCAAGTTGGTTTATTGTATGCTGCTGAAAAATGTGTTTTCAGGGGTTTAGGCTGCATCTGAAAGCTTACTTGTTGCTGCGGAGAAGACACTAGCTAAAGGCTGTGACACACCAAACCGACATCAAAGAACTAGCAGCCATTTGTGCTTGAACACTGCGAAGACTACAAATAGCACGTACACTCTGCACCTGTGTGAGATGAAATAAGTGTCTATATCAGGAGGTGGCAGCAGTCTAATATTCATCATTCAAAAAGGGAAACCAAATGCATATAAACAAACTGTAAGCAAAGCTTGCATACCATTTTGCATATGGATCTTGTTGATCAGTTGGTCTTCACTTTCTTCATTCTAGGCGGCCATGTTGTTAAGAACATTTTTCCATATTAGAATGCTCAGGTAAGATGAAGATGTAAAATTAGAAGAGCAATATGTGACCTCTTGACTTTGCTTTTTGCTTGCTTTCTTTACTTTTCTTCACATGCAATCATCAGCTAAGCTAAACAGGCAATCAACAAACTGCCTGAAACCATTTCACCACAAAAGCAAAGCTGACAGACGCTCAACAACAGCCCGGAATTGGCCGATAGCCGACCGTAGGCTTGGTGTGTCACATCCTTTAGCAAGTGACTTCTCAGGCAGTAAGTAGTACAACAGAAGTTGAGAAAAACAGCAACAACTGGCAATCCCTACATTTATACACAAACTGAATGGCAGCGCCAACTTTCAGATGCCATTGTTTGAGTTATGCTCAAATGTCATTGAATTGCATGCACAGGACAGTGGATATCATAGGATACAATCTATGCCTTAAAAAATAATCAGAAGAAAGTATGGTAACACTTTAAGGACATATTCTCCCTATACACTATAGTTGCTTATTAGCCTACATATTTTCAGCATATTGGCTGTTTATTATATAGCACATATTAACCATATTTTAGATCCCTTAAACCTACCCCATACCGAAACTTAACAACTACCTTACTAACTATTAATGAGCAGCTAATTAGGAGTTTATTGAGGGAAAACTCTTAGTTGTGAATATGTGTTCCATAAGCTAAAGTGTTACCGAAAGTATTTTAGGGTACAGGATGTGAAATAATCATTGGATTTGGATGTGCCTTGCTGCCTTCCTTCTAACTTTTTGACACAGCTTTATACAACAGTCCAATAAATAAGAAGTTAATATCAAGTACCTTTTGTTTCAGATCAAATTTAGTGAAAACATTTGCATATTTTTTCTCCACCAACACAAATAGTTCCAAAATAAGCCAAAGACTCAAGGTTTGTATGTCGTTGCATGGGTTTACCATGTCTCACTTGGAGCAAGAAACAAAAACAGAGAAATTATGACTTTTAAAAAACCTGCTCCTTTCTTCATGCAAAACCACATGACAGTGATAGGTTACAAACAATGTGGTTTAACAAAATGTTATAAAAGTCCCTTTATGCCAAGTCAATTGGTGCCTATTTTGTTGACACCCCTGGACATCTCCAATATTTAATAGTCAGAAAATCCTCAAAGCCAAAGGCTAAGCTTATGTTGCAATAACATATTTAGCTAATAACTGCACCTAAAATTAGCTTCTTTAGCTCAAATCATGGTAGAAAAAAAATATATTTTCCAGTAGTTGCGCATGGGGGATTTAAAGCAGGAGTTTTTTATTCCTCCAATCCAGTGTTCGAACTATATCGTGGACTTTGGGGGAGCCCACTTGTTTGTTTGTTTTATAACGGGGGTGCTGCTTACAATGAATTACAAAGATACATATCAGCTACAAGAGTATGCACTACTTGCTTTATGCAAGCACTATATAGGATGAGTCACTATACAGGATTTACCCTATTATACTTTATCGACACAGATCGATAGGTGAAACAACAAACAGCCACCCACAAATATTCTATAAACAAAGCATCCAGCTGTCTTTGAGTTCACATGAACAACAGCTAAAGTTACTCGTCGTCTGGCTACAAAAGAATACCATAATTCCTCCGTTCAATTCGGCCCAAGACATCGAGAGGTCACGCAGACCTATCACAAGACACGCCACAACACATAATTGCGAATACTTCTTACCTAACACCGAACCGACCACAGAGTCCAGCTTATCTATTTTTTCTACAATCTTTGATTTCACATGTACTAACAGATGAATTTGCCCGCAGCGCCCCCACAACGTGATGCTGCATTGCCAAGAGTAGCATGTATAGTTATCTTTATTCAAGTGAATTAGGTTTAAATCAGTCATTCATGCCGTCATGCATGAATGAACGATAGTTTTGCAATTTTACACATAATCATCCACGATGATTCACGTTACCAACAAGAAATTGCACGGTCAAAGACACATTGGTCAAATTTTGGGAACCTGCCAAAATTCAAAATCACGTTTTCAGGGGAGCCCATGTCTTATTAAGGGGAGCCGAGCTCCCCCTAGCTCCCCCGTATTCGCACCCTACGCTCCAATAATTTTTCTGTGTGGTCCGTCTTCTCCTCCTTATAGGTCTCTAATACGACTTTTAGAAATCAGTCTGGCCAATCAAATCAGAGGACTGTAACAAACTGTTGTATAAAAAACAGGAAAGAGCTCTCTTGACAGTGCGATGATCAGAAAAAAAAAAAAAAAAAAAAAAAAAACAGTGTCACATTCACAGAGAGACACAAGAGCACAGTGTAACGGTTCAAGCTGAGTATCACACAAGCACATTTCCACAATGCACACACAGGGTCAGAGACACAAACACACAAACATTACACATATTGCCCTCAGACCACTTGCCCACACGCCGATCACACACACAGAAGGCAGTGAGCAAACTAACACTTGCATCCCTCTCTTTGAGTCTGACAAAGAGTCAGCGCAGAAAAGAAGGTGAGGAAGAAAAGGAGTGAGAGAGAGAGGAAAACAGCATGGTAGAGGAGGAAAGTGAGAATGTCACCAAATAACAAAAAACAAAACACAAAAAGAGAAAAGGAATGAGGCAGGAAGAAAGTTAGGAAGAACTGTAATCTCAAAAGGCACATGTGAGAGAAAGCCAGAGAGAAGTAATGTGCCTGAGAGAAAAACGGAAAGAGGGAAACACAGAGAGCAAGACAGCCTGCTTTTGTAGTTCCACTGTGCTTTGAGGGATTTATTAAGAGAGAAATGAAGGCAGACACTCAGCAGTGATCGTGGATCATCAGTGACAGAGGAAAGAGACAAGTGAGAAAATAAGAGAGAAATGGACTGAAAGATGTGGGTCAGGGTTATGCAACAACTGCAAAAAGAACTAAAGGAGTGAAGAGTTTGCATGGATGTAGATGTAGACACAGATGTAGACAGATATATATGGGTGCCTAGATGTACATATAGTGAGACATAGATGTGTAAATGTAGATAATAGTTAGGTGTCTATAGATAGAGATGTAGACAAGTGCACACTGGGTGCCTATAGATAAGGAGATAGATGCTGATAGATGTAAATATAGATAGCTGGCTATAGATTTATATAAAGATAGATGTCTATACAGTAGCTATGCATTAAGCCTATATGAAGAAGTGGTTCTCAAATGACTGCGTCACAGACGGCAAGATGGAAATAAATTCAAATAACGAAATGCAACAAACTATATAATCAAGCTTTTTAGGATGGGAAAATATGCATATTTAAAAATATTTTAAATATTTATTTCTATAAAATATTAATAAAGACAATTTTGTACACTTTTTTTATGATTTACCAGTGCAAAATTCTGGTACTAAATCAAAACCGGTTGAGAACCAGTGACCCAGAGAGATATAGATGTGGCCAACAGATAGATTTAGATGTAGGTGTAGATATAGATATAGGTAGGGGCTTATAGAAAGTTGCTTACAAATATAGATAAAGAAATAAACATACAAAGATGCCTACAGATAAATAAATAACAGAGAGATTGGGATGAAGTCACATGATAGTTTTAGGTGTAGATATAGATAGGTGCTTATACATAGGTGCCTATAGATATAGATAAAGATATAGATACAGAAAGATGTCTGTAGGTGTGCATGTACATATATATCTATAATTGTAATACATATAATAATTGCATATAAAAAAAACATATAACAACCCATATGCAGTTTTGCATTTCAGATAGAACAGCTTGAGTATATAAATTATTTTGCTATATTATGATGAAATACTTAGGATGAAAACCACAGCGCAGTGACGCAGACTTTTTAAAAGAAATGCTTCACAAAAACATCAGTGACGTTCAGCTTCTTAGTGTACTAGAGACACACTTTGCACTTTGCGATGCATAATTAATAATCCGTCTCGCCCTGTACAAAGATCTGAGATAGTCAGATGAACACTTTATAGCCTTTTCATGATTGTATTATTCTCAGCATGGCATACAATGGTGACACAAACCACAGTACACTATGTGAAATAAAAGCTTTTCAAATGAAATCAAAGTGGCATCAGGCATTTGAACACAAAGCATCTGAATGCGCCACTAGGCTGCCTTTATTTATTTATTTATTTTGCTTGGTTGATGTCATCACACACAACTAAAAGAAACCTGTTTGGATTTTAGTATTGTGACACATTCAGTGTATTGTTTACAGCCAATTTACTGTATACTTAATCTTGTACCTTTACAGGTTGATTTACTCAGGTCTTAACAACTATTTGGACACCTAAGAATATATTAAAAACGTATGAATTTCACTGCATTAGATAACAAAATTCCAAAATATATATAACAAAATACAAAATGTGGCATCCACAACAGTAACCATTTTTTTTGATAGTCCACATTCTACTAAGTAACTTTACAACTACATGTCAACTACCAGTCATTAGCTGATTGTCTGCTTTGTATTTTATACATTTTATCTTGATGGTTCCCCAACACACATTCTACTGACTATAAGTAAAATGTCGACTTACTAACCCCTAACCTAACAGTCTACCAATACTCGAAAAAAACATTTTTGTTATTATTTTGTGCAGTTGTAAGGGGATATTCATACATTCATACAGTCAAAACACTTTTCAATAGATTCAGCTTGTGCATTGTTACGGAAATCGATCAAATCAGTAAATGATGGCCGGTGCAGAGTGCATGACTGCTGTTTTAAAGAGCGTATACAAGCATGAGAAACACGGAGAGGAAGTGGGTCTGTAAGTAGGCAGAGGAGAAAGAAAGACAACGATTAACCAAATACAATGCTTCTGTCAAGACAGACAGGAAAAGTCTGACAGCTTGTCGTTGTCTTTTTGTCTAAAGCGTGACTTGAAGTCCCTATCTAATTATAATCTTGTGTTGTCATAGCAGGCAGTGATGTATTAGGCTGAAGAAATTTCAGATGCAAATGGATGCTTCTATAAGTATGGGCGACTTTTTGTGTTCTTTTATTAGTGATGCATTTTTTATTTATTTATTATTATGTTATTACTTTTTCTATTTTTCTTAGGTCACATTAAAACAGTCGTGTTTTAATAAAACGTCTTGTTTTAATGCGATCCTCTTTAAAATATTAATTATTGCATGTAGAATCAATATAATATAAACTCATTATAGCATTTATTGTGTGAAAATTATTTTTAGCTTTTACACAAATTATGACTGTCCCTCAGTTCTAGTGTGATATGACCAAGAATTTTGCTACTAATAAAGGTTTTATTTGCACTTGTTATCCAAGGACCCTCCAGTGTTGGTGAAGAGCAAGAATATGATGAAATGTGAGACTTCAAGAGAAAATAGGCAGATAAATATGAACTAAGTGACTGTGAAAGAGGAAAATCAGGAAAATATTACTTGTATCACTTGTAAATATCTACTTTAAGGCCTAGTTATAATACCTACACTCTAAAAAAATGCTTGGTTAAATATAACTCAGTGCTGGGTTAAAAAGGGACAAACTCAGATATTTGGGTTGTTTTGACCCAGCATTTGGGTTACTACCCAGAACGTTGGGTTACATTTAACCCAACCGCTGGGTCAAAACAACCCAATTTGCTGGGTTTGTCCCTATTTTACCCCACACTGGGTTGTATTTAACCCAGCATTTATTAGAGTGTAAGATTGGGGTCTTTCCGTGAATTTACTGAATAAGTGGCTCACACTATTTTAGTCCTATGATCAACCTGCGACTGTTGTAAAGCCCTGGATGACTTCTTTCTTACGCAGTCAAGGCACCATCATCATTATATTTTACAGTCTTAAAGATGAGCCACTTGAGCCGACATGAACGCTTCTAGTCAACAGCAGCATCAATTTCCTGCCAAATCTCTAGTGGACACTTTGTTTTGAGAAGCCCAGCGAATGTGTCTGATATGGATTTCATCTAATCAAAGCAATCAAAGCACATTTTCAGAGGGGCTATTGGGGCAGATTTTCTAAGTAGTCAAACAAGTGACATCTAATAGAGACAATTATAGAAGAGTCATATGAGAGAAATCTAAGAGACACTTCATCCATTATATTTGCTGCTACAGACATTCTTAAACATGGATAGCATGTTTAGAAGTTATTTACACCTATAGACTGTAAATATTCATAAATATTAATGGAATTAATTGATGAGTGTAGGTGTGATGACAGTTTACATTAACAGGATCTTGATACTACCACATCAGAATTGTACACAAATTCAAATATGTGAATATATAAATGAATTAAGGTCCTACACACATACAGCAGCTGGCGAACCATCATATTCTTTCTGGTGAAGCTGCTCAACCAATCTAGTCTTGCTGGTTAATGTAGTTAGTAAGCCTGGTGGAAAAACTAACAGACCAGCGTCTTTGAGTTCTGTATAAAGTCCACTTTGCTGATTACATTTCTTATTTTAACCAATTTCACACTTAATTGTCAAAACAAGCTATTATGGTTCACAGGAGTTGCACAACCACCAGTCTTTAGAAAGTTCCCGGCATTATGTTTGCCTTGCATCAGGTTAGCAATTGATCCTGAAGTCTAAATGGATGCTGTTTTGCACACAAACATCATTCCAAAGTGCTAATTTAGCATCCAGACATCTTATTTTATTAGTAGAACATAAATAAATATTTCTTGAATTACATCTTTTAGGAATTACTCGCTTGAAGAGTTGCAAATTGAAATGGAACTGCACCTGAAATAAATAATGACAACACAATTCAGGAGGACAGAACGTGTGGTGCACAGTATTTCATTAAAATACCTTCATAATTCATTTCTCAGCAAACTCAAGATATGCATGAAGTAATAATGAAAAGGCAAAGGTGAGTGAACTTTTGAAGTGAAGTTGTGCTCGTACAGCTTTAATGAATGTTTAATCTGGTGCATTTCAGCATTTCACAAAAATGTCTTTAGAACAACCCACAAAGCCCCATAAAGATCTGCTTTTGACAGTGATAGTTGCCCTATAAGTGCAGATCTGTGTGAGTTAAAGGGATAGTTCACCCAAAATGAACAATTGGATGCGTTATCTGCTGACCACCCTCCGGGCAAGTCCAAGATGTAGTTGACTTTGGTTTCTTCAGTAACACATTTGGATAGTTTTAACGTTTAACACTTGCAGTCCTATCTATCGTATATGCATGCAATGGTGACAAAGATCTATGAGAGTAAAAAAAACATCACAATAACACTCCAAACTAACCTGCGGCTCATGACGCACATTGATGTCTACGACACAAACTATCGTTTGGTGCCAGAAAACCGAAGCCTATTTATATAATTTTTTACCTCTAGTAAAGACAGTAGTATAGTTATTCAGTTCGCACAGCTGCATATATTGTATGAATAGTACGCTGAACAAAGCTATAGTGTTGATCCAGAACATTCTGTGGTTTGAAACTCCCCCCCCCCACCCCACCCCCCAACAGGAGCAGCAAGACATAAAGAGTTTATGAACGAAGAAATAATGAGCAAGCAGGGGAAACAGAGATATAGAGAAAGAGAGAGAGAGTAAAGGGGGACTGTGAAGGTACCACAGGGGTTTTTAACGTTTGATTGTGGTTCTGCATCATTAGATTCTCCTGAAACCTGATTACAGCGTTCTGGGCTTTGTTGTAGCTATTCTTGTATCCAGACGAGCAGAGCAAAGGGAATTACAGCACACAGGAAGAGAAAACAACAGTGATAGAGCCTATATTATCTTAGTCCATAATGTTACATAAAGCAGCATCCTCCTCTGCACTTCCTGATATAAACACAATGATATATAGACTCCTTATTTAACTTTTTTTTTTTCTTTGCCTCATTCCTACCGGGTTATTTTTTGAAGTAAAAAAACTAAACAAAGAAAAACATGAAATATAAATTTGAACTGAAATTAAATAAAATATTTAAAAACTTATAACAACATTTCTCTCTTTTTTTTAGTTTAACTTGATGTACCAACAACTAAAAGAATGCTGAAGTAAATTACTAAATTATATAACATTTAAAAAAATAATCATAGTTCCGTTACAAAAACGATTAAAATGACGAACCAAAACGCCAACAAAATTACCTAAAACTTTAACTAAATTAAAGGTAAAAACTAACATAAAAACAAGCCGAATTCCAATATGAACAAAAAGTAATAGTACATTTAATGATACTAAAACAACGGATTCCCTAATTAAATATGATTTCCTTTTAAAATGACTGTTAAAAAAAACATTATTTAAGAACCGTTTTAGGGGCATATCCCTTCTGTTATCTCTCACAGCCAAATTGTATTGTGGCAGTTCACTGTGTCTAGAGAAATCAATTTGGGTGTAAGAGATAAACCAACCTGAATGGTAGTCTTGTTTGGAAGGGAGTAAACTGTTCCCCAATTATGTTTCATTCCTGGTGTGTCTTTTTTTGGGGTGATTAACACAGAATTAAATTTAACATTGAGTGCTGTAAATTTAAGCTGTGATGAACGGAAATAGTGACAGATCTTTTCTTTCATATTGTGACGGACATCTGAGTGAAACAGTCTATCGAAAAAGAAAAGAATGATCGGGGCTTGCTTCTATCCATCAAGCGTTCATTGGATAAAAGCAGATCTGAATGCAAGTTTGCAGCTGATAGTTAAGTAAGTGGATAGTTGGAGATGTCAGCATACGTCACCAGTGAAGTAGCACGTCAAAAATAAAATTATGAAATTTTTATTAAAAATGATTAGGTAAAAAAGGGGAGAAAAAAATATATGTTATATAATGTTTAATTTAATTATTTTTGTCAATAAATAGAGTGCATCTCTTCATGTCAATGCAACTCCAAAACCTTTTTATTTGACTCCTTTAAAGTAGCCAAATTCTTAAAAGAATTTCAGTCATCATGTACTCCCCATCAAAAAAAAAAAATCTTCTTTTGTGTTCCACAGTCATACAGTTTAAAAACAACATCAGGGTGAGTAATGATGTCATAATTTTCACTTTTGGGTCAACTTTCCCTTAAATTTGGGGGTCAGACTCCTCCAAACCTCCCCTCCGCCCTCCATTATTTCTCCGACGCACAGCAAACTAATGAGGTTCATGACGCAGGACTCTAAAGTTATCAGAGCTGATTTTATTCCGCTATCTCATATGCAACAGGGCAAAGCAAATCTGTCATTATATGTGGGCTGCCACTGTAGAGCACTCCCTTAGGGCACTACAAAGCCACTCTTGGAACACTACAGGGATACAGCTTTAATGCATTAGGCTGCTGGCCCGCACACTAATCAAGCCTTATGCGCAACATCCCTCTAAGTGCAGTCCCATATCCCTCTCGTTCCACTATCTATGAGTCATGTGTCGCTTCTTTGCCTTGCTTTTAACTCCACAAACCCCCTTTGCAACCACACTTTGTACTTCCTCTTCCCCCGTCATAGTCTTTTTGTTGTTGCTCGGTAATTCATTTTCATACACAACTGTACCACAACCCAGAAGCTGTCAGTCATGGCATTCATTCGGCTGACTGTTGGCGATAGGGTAATATACAGGAGACATGAAAATCCTCACACACACTCACACATCCAGCTGGTAGGTGTAGGTGGAGCGGGGAAAGCCTGTTCATCCAGTCATCTGTGTTTTTTGTGGAGGTGGAGAGGGAGGGGGGAAAAGAAAGAAGTGTCCAGAACATGAGCGAATGGAGGAGGTGCTAAATAAAAACATGGACATCCTCGGGTCTTCTGTTGTCTTTCAGTTTGTCTGTCTGTTTATTTACAAAGATCTCTGTTGAATACTTGATTCTGATTGGTCAGTCGTGGCACTGACCAGACAAATATTGACTAATGTCCAGGGAAGCGCTGTGTAACTGACCACTCACCCTGAAATCTTATGTTTCCTACATAGCTGTGCTTCTGTTTGGTCTCTTCATAGTCTACACTCTCAGAAGAAAAGGTACAAAACCTTTAAGGTATCAATATGGAACCTTTAAGTACAAAGGTGTACCTTTTAAATATTTAAATATTTCATGTCCATTTATTTGTTTATTTTTGTGCCAGGGTCCTGATCAACCTGTCTGGCTTTATTTTGCATTAATGAATGGCTGACTTTACATGATCCCTTACATGGGTGTTATAAAGGAATTGTGCTGTATGAGCATAAGAATTTTTCACATAAACACTTTTAAAGCAATGATTATATAATTGTCACAAAATCTGTAATTATTTATTTTAATTATTCTGTGTGAACCTTGAATGAACTAGTGTGAACTTGTGAACACAGTCTATACCTGTAAGCAGAAAGCTTTGGAGTAAATAACATACTCAAAGGAAAATGGCTTATAGTTTGGCTGATTCCAGGAAGCTGCCCATATAGGAGATGCTGAAACCAAATTTGGTAGTGGTTTGTCTTTCCTTCCAGTAAGTGACAGTAATTGCATTCTTTAGTCACCCATTATCAAATCCCTTAATGATTAACTCAGTGTTAAAGCTTCATCTTTCTATATTTGAAGTCATGACTTGTGTCCCTAGAGCATAAAGTCTCTCCTGCAAACAATGCGTTTGTTTGTTTCATTCAGGCATCTCATTGATAATGCGGAGGACAACATGATCCAAAGGGAGGCATATGCAAAGCCAAGAAACGAGCTGTGTGCTTCTTTCATGTGCCTCGTGCGCTCCTCCTCGCATGCTCTCAGTTCAGTCATTACCGGGCGCCGTGCCTGCGCTCCCCCTCCCTTTCCAACTACGTCTCCACAATCGTAACTCTGAGCTAAGACGTCTGACTTCCCTCTGTCCAAACTGGTACGCGAGAGCCCTCCCCTCCTCTCTCCGCACCGCCTTTTCCGTTTGCCACCCTCGCTTGGGCATGACCCGACTGGTGACGTAGGAGAGATTCCGTGGTGCCCACAGCCGTAGGCGCGCGCTGCGCTCAGGTATAAATTGAGACCGGGACCCATCATTCGGCACTCTCTCAGTCGCTCCGACTCAGGAACCAGAGCATCAGCGGAGATAGCAGGGAATCAGTTGCTAAACTCCTCAGGCTAACTCGCTCTCGGCTTTGGTTCGGAATGGAAACATCAACTTTTACGCGGAGCCAGCGCAGCTCTTTTGCGCACAGCTTTAAGAGTGAGTTTCTGCTTCTTCTCTGTTCATCTTTATTGTGAATATGCTTTTGAAATGCTGAACTTTCTTAAGTATTCTAAGTAATGGAAATGCATTCAAAAATAATTTAAGGATTTAGAATATGATCAAACAGGCTTTCGAGAATGCTTGGTTTTATGCAGCTACAGATGGTTAGAATATATTTTGTGTTTGATGCGTAAAATATTTTGCATTTATGTATCAGTGCTTTAAATTATGATTTTATTCAGAGTCTTACCAAATGTACGCATATATTTAAAAAATATTTAATATTTAAATATTTAAAGTTAAACTTGGAATTATATTTAGATTTAGGGAGATAGAGAGAATAATGTTCGGAATGGTGGGTTGTAAAAATGTTAAACTGCTACATTAAATTTGTAAGTAAAATCAAAGGTACAACCTGCAATGATAAGCTAAATCGCACTTTTTCGACCACTTCAAACTGAATTACTTATGAGCTGAAACTCCGAAAACTTCTAAAATCATGTGTTAATGAGATAAATTATTGTCATAACGTAAATGGATGGAAACCAATATGTTGTTACAATGATGAAAACATTTTAGTACATTTGTAGAAATTCGTTTGGAGGTTCGTGAATTTTTCAACATCAAATAATTTTATTATCATGAATGAATGTATATGAGACGTAAAGATCATTTTGGAGAGCTCTCCTCTATAGACAATGAGCAGGGAAATTGCGCGTTAGTTATTAAGACTTTGTAATATGATGCACTCCTCTCTTTCCATCAGGCACGCTCTCCCTCTGGCTGGTTGTCTGGCTGCTCGTGGTAAAACCCGTGCCAGCGCAGAACTGCCCTCACCGGTGCGTGTGTTACCCGACCCCCATGACAGTGAGCTGCCAGGCGCAGAACTTCACTATTGTGCCCCACGGCATGCCCTACGAATCCCAGCGCGTTTTTCTGCAGAACAACCGCATCACTGAACTGAGAGTGGGGTCTTTTGCTTTTGGCACACAGGTAAGGATGTGAATGAAGGTTCTATGTGTGGGACAGAATAAAACATTTAATATTTACATTTGTAAATATACATTTAAGAGTATATTTATGACATACCAGTCCTTTTAACTGTCTTATTTACTAATTTTGTATTCCTTCTCAATATCTTCACCTCATTACCTTTTCCTCTCTCTACCCTTTCCTTTCCTTTATTTCTATCAATTCATCACATACCAGGTTTTGTGGCTCTTCTCCAACAACATCACCTGGATTGAGGCCGGTGCATTCAGCGAGCTGCGCGATCTGGAGGAGCTCGATCTGGGCGACAACCCTCACCTGCACCGCCTTGAGGGTGGAGCTTTCCGTGGCCTGGAGAAGCTCCAGAGCCTCCACATGCACCGCTGCCGGCTGGCCGCCCTTCCCCATGATATCTTCCACAAGCTCTACAGCCTGCAATTCCTCTACCTGCAGGAGAACCAGCTCCACTTCATCCAGGACGATCTCTTCGCTGACCTGATCAACCTCAGCCAGCTCTTCCTGCACGGCAACCGCATCCGCACTCTGTCCGAGAATGTGTTCCATGGCCTGGTCAACCTTGACCGTCTGCTGCTGCACGACAACAGGGTCCGTCAGGTCAATCGCCGTGCTTTTCGGGACCTGGGCCGACTCACCATGCTCTTCCTCTTCAACAACTCCCTGGCAGAGCTGCCCGGTCAAGCCATGCGTGACATCACCTCCATCGAGTTCCTGAGGCTGAACAACAACCCCTGGGCCTGTGGCTGCGAGGCTCGTCCCCTGTGGGAGTTCTTCAGAGGCGCCCGTTTGTCCAGCTCCGAGGTTCTTTGCGCTTCACCTGCTTCTCATCGTGGAGAGGACCTGCGCTTCCTGAGGGAGATGGACTTCGCCCTGTGCCCACTTCCTGACCCCAGCTCCCTCTCTGGTACCACCACCACCACCTTCAGCACCAAGACCCGTTGGTGGTTCTCCAAGCACAAGCCAGTCAGCACTTCAAAGGGCATCTTTGAGAAGAGCTCCGAGACCAAGGCATACCCCTTCAAGTCACAACATCCCTCAATCACATCTACATCCACAAAGTATGAGCTTGGGGAGGAAGAGGCTCTTCTTCCCAAGCT
This sequence comes from Sinocyclocheilus anophthalmus, assembly GCA_018155175.1. Taxonomy (NCBI): domain Eukaryota; kingdom Metazoa; phylum Chordata; class Actinopteri; order Cypriniformes; family Cyprinidae; genus Sinocyclocheilus; species Sinocyclocheilus anophthalmus. The sequence goes on from JADLZN010002973.1 coordinate 69,773, forward strand.
TGACCCAGAAGAGTACTGGGCCAACTATGGCAATGAAGATGCGGGCATCACCTCTCTGCGCTGCTTTGAGCTTGAGTGCCCTCCCGAATTCGACTCTCTGCCACCATCTTCCTCTTCTTCTCGCTCCTCATCTTCGGTTCTCTTGTTACTCTCCATGTCTGTCTTGACTGTCTGCATCCATCTTCTGTTTGGCTGAATCTGTCGGTCTCAGAAGAACCCTCTTCCCCCTCATTTTTTCTCCTCTCTGGAGGAAAAATCCTGTTTGCTCAATTTAACTCTTCAATGCCTTGATTCCTGCTTACTACCAGCCTCACCTGTATCTTTGTTCTGTTCAGTTTGAGCCTCTAGTTCCTGGTATCTAGAGGGCACTAGACTGATTTAGGATACAGTGGGTAAGCAGGGAACGTTGGGCAGTGCAGGCCCTTAATGGAAACTAATGAAAGCTGTTCAGTGGGCTTGGTCAGTTAGGCAGATACTCGGTCCTTCTTTTTTTGAGGACAAGTGTATTCTAAGCCATCTCTGTCATAGTCAGTGCAGACAGAGGATAGACATTTCCATCTTAGGTTTACGTACAATATTTGTATGATTTTAGACTTTTTAGCCACTCTTAAGTGCTTCTATGAAAGTTGTAATTATAGCTTGTGATGTCACTATGACACCCTCTTTCTAACAACGCTACAGCTCCATTATTTCAGTAGTTAGTTTGTAACAATAGCATAATGAGCAAATATTTTGATTCCCTTTGGAACGCAGCGATCGAATGTTATATTTCATCTATTATAACAGAAGGGTCTCAAAATCATTCAGGGCTCGAAAAGCACAAAAGGAACGGTGTGCACGGCGGTGTTGCTATAATACAGCTATAATTTAAGATGCACAGAGAGAGCGAAAGCATGCACAGGAGAGACAGAGAGCATGCACAAGAGAAGGCGAAATAATTCATTACATCACCCACCAGCTATGACAGCAATTATCACTTGTGTAAATATGACATCTTGGCAGAGGGAGCTGTAAATAATGCTATGAAAGGCCTTATGTTTGTCACTGTTCTGAATGGACAAGAATGTCACTGTGAGTAACGTCTATGATATTATTTCTATGGTCAGTGCATGGAAAGATCAGTCGATGATGTGAGAGTGTGTGAATGTTCTTTTTTTTTATACTGTATGTTTTTAAAATACTGTTAATATGTTGAGTCATTGCTGTAAAATACATTATCTACATTGTTCCAAGACTTTCCTTTGTTTATTCGTCTTTTCAAATTCAAGTTTAACAGATTGTATCTGTATATTCTCGCAAATTCCATCCTTTCTCATTTAAAGTATAGATTTTAAATCAAACCAGTCAACAGCTTGCAGCTATAGTAAAAAAAACTAATTAAAAAAAATAAAGAATTGGCAAAGTGCTAAAACTAGGACTGAATCCAAGACAAGGCAATATATGAAGGACACTGTGGAAAGGCTGTTTCTTGAAAGGAATTGACTACTGTGGAAAAGCTGATTGGAAAATCAGAAAAATGCACTTACTGACAGATTGGTCGACATTCAGATTGTCTACCATTGGTCATGAACATGGGAGGAGAGAAGGTGCAAATACAGACTGGGCTGCTCTTGGTGGGCTTGCTGAAGGCAATGGCTTTCTTTGGTGGTCTTTGCCTATTCCTCCTCTTTCGAATTACAATAAAGAATCGAAATGCTTTAGGGAAAACAAACAGGGCAAGGACAAGATGAGAGAGAAAAAAGGAGAGAAAGAGAAAAAGAAATGCACGGAAAGCAGGGGTGGATGTGGGTGGTAAAGGCAAAGAGATGGATGATAAAGGATGGACATGCTGATAAAGAGAAATGCAATCTAAAGTTCCTTAAAACAATAGGTAAAGATAGGAAACATTTTTTGATCTACTGTTAATTCTAGCAATATCCTGTTTTGTGTTTGCCCTGAGACAGTATTGAAACAAATAATACTGATCTTTCTGTCCCACAGATGTTTCTATGAAATATTTATGTCTTGTAAATGTTTGTATGATGCGTCAATGTATATCTCAACAGAACGGGTAAGGTCAAACTGCCTTAAGGTGCTCTCGAGTGACCATGTTTGTGAGGTTGCTCACAGATGACCAAAGCATTAGTTATACCTTTTTACCCAGAATGTATGCATCATGTGCAATTGAATGTAAGAATGTGAAAGAATGAGCTGTTCAATCTTTTCACTACAACACAAAATGATGGACAGAAAGCATGACAAAAGAATAAATGCTTATCTGTGAATACGAAACATCTCTGGTGTGGGCGTACTTTCTTTATATCTTCATCCAACGGCCACGACTCTACAGTAAAATCTCACATGTGCCTTCTCTCCCTCGCATCTCTCAGTCTGACCTCCCTGACACATACAGACAGACAGACCAATTACCGACACACACACACACCCACACCACACACACACACACACACACAACACATCACTCCTCACCGCTTGCAAAGTTCTTTGAAGGCAAAATCATTCACTATAACATGCAGTTACCATGCAACGCACTGGCTGCCATTCAGCAGCTTAGTTCCGAGTTGCAGATATGCAAGACGTGTACACACCGTCTTAAAACACATAAACGCCCCTGAGCCGACAAAACGATGCAAAAGGATGATGCATTTAATGGTAAAGGTATTCGCAAAGCCTCCATCTGTGGTATTGAATTTGTTTATGTTAATGAAAAAATTCATTCAGAAAGCCTTTCTTTATCATGCTGTCTTTCTAAAGCTGTACTATCTTTTGCAGCTGGCTCTCATTGAAAGAGCAGCAAGATTGAGAGAGTTTGCTTCAGTCTCCCACCATGTGTAAAGGCAGGCTGTGCTTAACACACACACACACACACACACACATACGTGTGAGTCCCGGTGAGAGACTCAAGTGCTTTTTCTCTCAATTCCACAGTAAATCTACCATGAGAACTAGAGCCAACAGGCTGCTTCATTTTTCATCCAATGCTCAATCTTCAGCCTGTTTGCATTACAACTTGCACTGATTGTGGATTAAAGATATCGGTGTGATGTGAATCACGTCTGTGTAAATATTTTGTAGCTTCTGACAGACTACAATTAATTTATTACTCAAATAGTGAATCAATCAACAAACTGAGTAAACTCTATATGGCCAATTATGATGCATAAGTCTTTATGATGCATAAGGCCTTTGAATGTAAGACATCTGCATCTCGATGCCCCCATTGGACTTAGTACAGTTACGCAAATAGTCGCTTCATCATCCCACCCACCATCTGCGTGCCCATTGGCTGTCGGCCACACTACTCAACAATGAGACACAATAAGTTGGATGGCAATTGAGGGGTGGCGACCACGTCAATATCGCTGAATATTAGATTAAGAATGAGTCACTGAATCACATGAATGGGGGATATGTGTGAGGAAGAAAAAGAAATGGGACGGGCAATGACTTACTTTCTTTTGTGTGTGTGTGTGTGTGTGAGTGAGTGAGTTTACCGGAAGTTGCTCATCACAGCAAGAGTTTGGAAGTGTTGATAATCGCCCCCATGAGAAAGAAATGTCAAATAAATATGGTTACTGGTACATATTGACACATACACATGGACACCCCTGTGATGTATTGTTCAGTGCATTTATGCAGAAATATGCAGACTTTTGTCAGCTGCAATTGCATTTTCTCTCTATGAAACATTATTACAAACTTATAAGCACAAATTTCTAATTTCTAGCTGCTGCTGGGGTTTCATTCGGTATAAATTAGCAATAACTTTAATATATTCCCACAACTCTGTCTAGCGTGCAGTTCAGCACAGCTCAAAGCTCTCGTTATCTGTTATATATTCTGTTTGCTTTTTCACACTCTCTCTTCTTTCGGTCTTTCTGCTCGGTTTGACGTCATCAGCTCCTCTCTCACCCCTCGTTTTCCAATTCACTCCCTTCTTTTCCTCACTTTCTCCAGCTCTTCTTGATATGAGAATGTCACATTTTCCTACCTATCACTCATCATCCTTGACTTCTCCTCTTTTCTCCATCTTTTGGGCCTAATTATAGGTGTTCAGGGCCCAGTGTGACTGAATAATGAACCTAAGGATTGATTTGTGTTGGAGGCCCAGCATTTAATGATGTCCTCCTTAATGATTGCCAGCAAGACTATCTGTTGCGGGATGAAAATAAAAAATGGAGGGGGAGCTGATTTGATGCATCAACTCCCATTCATCTCTTAAACACACTGACAGGTTTTCATCTCATATGTTTTGATATGCTTTCACATGTGTAAGGAGAGTGCTGTAAAACTCATACTGCTCTGCGTAAAAGGATGAAAGAAACAGTGGCTGACGTTAAAACTTGAAAGGGAAAAGGGAGACGGAGAGAGAAAGACAGACTGCAAGAGACATCAGCAGGGCTGAAATAGTGTGTGAAGCGGTGAATAAAATTCAGAGAGGAGTGAGAGGAGATGTGAGATATTTGAGTCACATTCTTGGCAGATTCCGGAGCCACAGACATTTGGAGAGTTTATGAATTGCGTATGCAAAGTCGCACAGTTGCGCGGGTGCACACATACACAGTCATTTAGCCCTAATCGCACATTCGCAGAGCGCTGCACTCTTCCCGCAGTGAGGCAGACGGTTTTCAAATTGGAGTGCGTCATCGCTCTCATCAGTGGACCATTGAGGCTTCACGTGCCTCCACTGCCTGCGTTGCAATCTTACACACATACCTGCAACTCAACTGTTTGATGGTACTGTTTTCGTGTCAACTTAAAGCAAAGACCTTAATCCTAAATACCCCTATTCACTGCACCCATACAACAGGCCTTTTCTATCCATTTTTGGGGATCCCTATGCCTTGTGCCCCCCCCCCCCATTTATATATATATATATATATATAAAATTCTTTTCAGACACCAGTTGCTCAAATTGGTTGTCATAGTAACGACAACTAATTTGTGGAGATTCAGTGCATTAAGTTCCTGTCACGGATGCCGGAGAACAAGGTAGTTCATGGGCAGTTTTATTGAAAATATAACAACAAACGAACAAAAACGTTGCAAAATGTATCCAAAATCTGACACTGAAACACAACTAAGAGACAAATACAATCCATACGCAATGACAGACAGAGAAGTTGGAGATATATAGCTGGGTTAATGATCCAGTTTTACCGATAAACCAGGATTATTTAGCCGTGTACAATGGGAATGAGTTTAACACAACACACGTAACCGAAGAGCGTCCCTCCAGATGACCAGTCCAGTCACCACAACAAACAGCTGTGACATTACCCGCCCTCTCTACTGAGCGATACGCAACGCTCCACACAACACAAATACAAAAGTTCAGGAGGGAGGTGGCATAAGCTACCAGGTGGGGAGGGATGCGGCCAGACCCGCCAACGATAGGACCATGAACAGGCTAACCAAGTCATGAGCACAGAACTGGCAGGGTGAAAGGTCAAGGCGGGGCCGGCAGGATGAACCAGCAGGGCCCCAACCATACAGGGACCCCAGCAGATAGCCAGGACGGAGCCAGGGGAGTGAGCCAGTGAGGCTCCTGCCACACCAGAATCCAGGCGGGCAACCAGAACAGAGCCAGACCCCTGTCAGGCAACATTGGTGGGACCGAAATCCACTCCGACACTCAGGAGCACCTTAAAACAAAAGCAAGAGAGTTAGTCTCAGCGACTCGCGCGCTCCCCGGAACGTACTGGCTCGTAGTGGCTCTGCGATCTCCGGACTGGACTGTACTCTTGCAGCTCCGTACTGGATTGGGCCTGGAGCTCCGGGACTTGGACTGGACTCGTCTAGCTCCGGTACTGGGTACGGCTCTGCGAGCTCCGTGACTGGACTGGGCCTCTGCGATCTCCTTGACTGGACTGGCTCTGGCGATCTCCGTACTGGACTGGTCTGCTGCGAGCTCCGTGACGGACGGGCTCTGCGAGCCCGGGACCTGAACTGGGCTCGCTAGCCTCCGTGACTGGACTGGCTCTGCGAGCTCCAGACTGGACTGGTCTTCTGCGAGCTCCTGGGACTGACTGTTCTCGGAGAGCTCCTGGACTGGACTGGGCGCGGAAGCTCCGTGGACTGGACTGGGAGTCGTGAGACTCCGGGACTGGAACTGTGGCTCGGTGAGCTCCGTGCTGGACTGGGCTCGTGAGCTCCGGGACTGACTGGGATCGGTGAGCTCCCCGTACTCTGGAGCGGACTCTGGACTGGACTCTTCTATGAGCCCCGTACTAAAGCCGGGACTGGACTGGGCTGGGTGAGCTCCGGGACTGGACTGGGCTCGGTGAGCGTCCGGGACTGGACTGGGCTCCGTAAGCTCCGGGACTGGAGCGGACTCCGTGAGCTCCGGGACTGGACTGGGCTCTGTGGGCTCCGGGACTGGACTGGGCTCCGGGACTGGACTGGACTCGGTGAGCTCCGGGACTGGACTGGGCTCCGTGAGATCCGGGACTGGAGTGGGCTCCGTGAACTCCGGGACTGGACTGGGCTCCGTGACTGGACTGGACTGGGCTTCCGTGAGCTCCGGGACTGGAACTGGCTCCGTGAGCTCCGTGACTGGACTGGGCTCCGTGAACTCTCTGGTACTGGCCTGGTCTCCGTGTATCTCCGGGACTGGACTTGCTCCGTTGAGCTTCTCCGTCCTGGACTGGGCTGTGTGAGCTCCGGGACTGGACTGGGCTGTGTGAGCTCCGGGACTGGACTGGGTTCGGTTAGCTCCGGGACTGGACTGGGCTCTGGGAGCTCCGGGACTGGACTGGACTCTGTGAGCTCTGGACTGGGCTCCGTGAGCTCCCGGACTGGAGCAGGGGACTGACTGTTGCTCGGATGAGCTCCGGTGGGGCTGGAGTGGGCTCTGGATGGACTCTGTGAGCTCTGGCTGGGTCTCGGTGAGCTCCGAGGACTGGAGCGGGGGCTGGAACTGGGCTCGTGAGCGTTCCGGGACTGGGGCGGGCTCCGTGGGATCCGGGACTGGGGCGGGCTCCGTGGGATCCGGGACTGGGGCGGGCTCCGTGGGATCCGGGACTGGGGCGGGCTCCGTGGGATCCGGGACTGGGGCGGGCTCCGTGGGATCCGGGACTGGGGCGGGCTCCGTGGGATCCGGGACTGGGGCGGGCTCCGTGAGCTCCGGGACTGGAGCGGGCGCTGTGAACTCCGGGACTGGAGCGGGCTCAGTGAACTCCGGGACTTGACACCTCGGGCTCCTTTAGATCCGGACTGGAGTCGTCCTCCGTGAGAGATCCTCGACTGGAGCGTCCTCCGTGATAGCCGGGCTGGAGCGGCCTCCGTTTATCCGGAGGAGCGGCCTCCGGTGAGATCCGGACTTGAGCTGCCCTCCGTGAGATCCGGGACTGGAGCGGGCTCCGTGAGATCTGGGACTGGAGCGGGCTCCGTGAGATCTGGGACTGGAGCGGGCTCCGTGAGATCTGGGACTGGAGCGGGCTCCGTGAGATCTGGGACTGGAGCGGGCTCCGTGAGATCTGGGACTGGAGCGGGCTCCGTGAGATCCGGGACTGGAGCGGGCTCCGTGAGATCCGGGACTGGAGCGGGCTCCGTGAAATCCGGGACTGGAGCGGGCTGTGGAGTGTGTTTTCCTGTCCTCCTTCTCACCCTCCGCCGCTTAGTGGGAGTCTGAAGGACAGAGGTGGTGAGCTCCGGGGCTGGAACGGGCTCGGTGAGCTCCGGGACTGGACCGGACTCCGCGAGCTCCGGGACTGGAGCGGGCTCGGTGAGCTCCTGGATTGGAACGGGCTCGGTGAGCTCCTGGATTGGAACGGTCTCTGGAGTGGGCTCAGCGAGCTCCCCGTCTGGCGCGGGTTCCTGCATCTCCCGGGGCACTGCAAGAGACTCAGACCGACATGAGATCACTAAGTTGCGGTAACCAAGGTAATCAATGAGGCCCCAAAAGTCAAGTATTTTAAGCCCATCCATCTCCCGAGTAGGCACGGGATTGTCTAAACCACAATTAAAGACTTCTTTCAAGTCTGAGTCATGAAGTCCCATCCCTACCGCAAGGTTCCAAAAGGACTGAGCGAAACCTCCAATCTCCATCCCCCGTTGGCGAAGATCCGCCAACATCCGGAGCCGAGCCCTGCGTTCCTTCGAAGGAGGAGGAACAATCCGAACTTCCATGATTACACAAAAAGGAAACAAACAAACGGCTGGAACTAGTAGTGGCGTCTGGATTCTGTCACAGAATGCCAGGAGAAAACAAGGTAAGATCCAAGTGCAGTTTATTAAAAGTAACAAATGATCCAAACAGAACAAAAACGTGGCAAAAGGTAATCCAAAACCTGACACCGACAACACCAACTAAGAAGACAATACAATCCAGACGCAAATGACAGACAGAGAAGGCATGATATATATAGCTGGGTTAATGATGAACAGGTGTTACCGATAAACCAGGATTAGTGAGCAGGGGACAATGGGAAATGGAGTTTAACACAAACAACGTAAAACAGAAGAGCGCCCTCAAGTGACCAGTCCAGGTCACCACAACAAAACACTGTGACAGTTCGCACAAAGCTGAATGCATTATTTTGTAAATTGACTGTTTAAGAGAACATTTGCCACAATTTCGCTCTGTAATATCATTGTGTTGCCACTGATCCTGTATACCCTATGTAACAAGCCCTATTGGCTAAGACATTGCACATAATTTACACATAAATCACACTTAAATTAATTTTATTACATTTTGATTTGTATACTATACTACTACATATTGTTTATTATATTATTATCAATGGCTACTTTTTTGTCTGTTTTTGTTAAATTTTTTTGTTGTTGTTTCTTGTAACATTGATTTAAAGTGTCAGTTATTATTATTATTTCAGTCAAACCTATAAAACCCCTTTATTACCCCAAACTACATATAAAAGCTTTATCAGGGGCATAAAAGTAACCAATGCAGCTACTTAATCATTTGCTACTCATTAACATACCCTTTAAATAACGTGACGCTCTGCCCTCTATGACGCTGCTCCCATTAAGCGCTGTTGGAAGTGAATGAATTGATTCAGCATTTCGACACCTCCGTAAGGATGCATGGGAATATTACATGACACGCTGATCCTTTAACAATGCATTGGCACAAAAAACGCACACCTTTTGGACAAATCTGCCACAAATATTTGGACAAATGTGCCACAAAAGTGCCACAAATACTGCCTAAACAAAATACAGATTTTGTGCACTTTATTTACTGTACCAATATTTTAAATTGGCCTTTGAACTTAGCTTTATTGCATGGCAAAAAAAAAAGTGTTTCCTTGCCAAAGCACTGACAGAGCCCAATGATTTAATGGCGTTGTTGAGCGCTCCAAATGCAAACTTTGCATGCAACAATCAGGCAGCAATTGACAGCACTCTGATCCAGTGGCATACAGGCATCGTCAGATTGACAGCACTCAAGCCCAATAATATTGGGGGATCCAGTGGGGGCGGCAGTCATATTTCAGGGTGACCGTGCCACTCTGTATCACAACCCTGCTAAAAGTGACAGTACGTGCGCTCATTGGCGCCCCTTCAGCTGGTGGCGCCCTAGGCGACCGCCTAGCTCGCCTATGCCTAGAAACGGCCCTGCCTACAAACTAATTAAAGCTTCTTAGGGCGATAGTTCACCCCCCAAAAGAAAAACAATGTCATCATTTACTCACTCTAAAGCTGCTCCAAACCTGTATGAGTTTCTTTCTTCTGTTGAGTACAAACGAAGATACCTTGAATAATGTTAGTAACCAAAGAGTTGCTGGTAGCCATTGACTTCTACAGTAATTCTCACTACTAACTGTAACTAGTTGCTTATTAGCATGCAAATTACTAGCATATTGGCTGTTTATTAGTACTTATAAACCACATATTAATGCCTTATTCTGCATGACCATATTTTAGATCCCTTAATCCACCCATACCTAAATTTAACAACTACCTTACTAACTATTAATTAGCAGCAAATTAGGAGTTTACTGAGGGAAAACTCTTGAACATGTGTTCCCTATTTTAAAGTGTTAGGCCTACCATTTTTTCCATACTATGAAGTCAATGGCTACCAGCAACTATTTGGTTACCAACATTCTCCAAAATATCTTCTTTTGTGTTCAGCACCTGACTGGTCATGAAAAAGCAAGCCAACCAGCAGCTCAGTATGGTTAAGCTTGGGGCAGGTGTAAGAGTGGGCTTTAGGGATTGGGACCAAGACATTTGTCCTGACCTCTCCATATAAAGTATACAGCTTTGTACATATTATGCATTAGGATAAATGCATATTCAGACACGGGGTATGTATATGAGTGGATGTCTTTTTTGTGAGTGCACTGAAGATAGTTTGAGAACAAGCTAAACATTGTTGCAACTCCATCATCAAGAATTTTTGATTGCATTTAAGTTTCATCTGTGTGAAATTATTGGGTAGTCAACATGATGTCAAGCAGCGACAGCTTATCATGTGTGAATTATTATGTGAAATGCAGGCTACAATGGACGAACCAAGGTGATGTGCCAGCTGCCACAAAAGGTGAATACACAGGAGTGTCACTGACTAGGCGTTTGAAAACTGCCAGTACCATCTGCTTGCACTTATTTCTGCAAAGACAGATCACACACTCTTGCTTGCATAAAGACCAAATCAGTATCCAAGTTGGATCTAGCAGCAGAGATGAGATGCACACCTTCATCTCTAAGGGCCATTCATGCAGGAGGTGTTCTTGCATTCAAAACAGCTAGACAGAGCAGAATGCAAGAGGAGACAGTCTCCTGGTGTGCTTTTTTCCCCCAAAGCTGAACTATTTTTAACTAGACATGGCATCTTATAAACACATCACTTATGGCAGCCAATGCTAAAAGCACATCACTATCCTGAGATCCTGACTAGTCCCAGCCATTATAAATTGTAACCTATAAAATCTTTATGGGGGAAAAAAAAAGTTAATGCCCATGTGATTTGTCAATTAACTTGTTTCCTCACAGTCTGCAACTGGAAAATTACCCATTGAGACTGGATAATTTGCATATACCAGTCTAAGCCTGACTCCTGAGGATGTGTAAATAGCGTTTTCTGATAACTGACAGTGATTCTAACAGTTTGGTGCTGTTTTTCTTCTTAACAGCAACATATTTTTGTCACACTATATTAGGTGACACTTGTGAAGGTATAGGTCTTGAGGACTATTTCAGTTTTGCTTCCCATCGACCCACACTACACTATTAATACATTTTCGCCAGACAGTTGGTGACGAAACAGATGAACAAATTAAGCATCATCCCTTTTTTTCCTTCTCTTGGCAATCTTTTGATTCTGCATCTAGAGTCATAAGATTGGCGCTGCTTTATTTTTTTTTTTCTGTCGGTGGTCTTGCCCCGGCACCCACTAATTACCACTCCATTGAATAACTGATTATGCGCCAAGCTTCCTTGATGCCCTGAATGCTCAGAGCTTCTTACACTCTAAAAAATGCTGGGTTGTTTCAACCCAATGTGGGGTCAAATATGGACTAACCCAACTGTTGGGTTAAAAAGTTAATTTAAAAATTTAACCAAAATTTAACCCAACAGTTGGGTTAGTCCATATTTGACCCAACATTGGGTTGAAACAACCCAGCATTTTTTAGAGTGTATGATGAAGCTATAGTCACATACTCATTTATTTTGCACTTTGTGCTATGTCCAGAGTTTGAGATGCTTCACAACGTCCAATATCATCTGCAGTATTAAGAACCTATCACTGACTCACATCACAGTAAACAGTTACAGACAGAAGCTAGACATCTGTCGGCTGCACTTGACATAATAAATATATCTGTCCTCCTCTTTATCGGAATTTTAGACTGTACTGCGCTTGGGTGCTTACTGTTATTAGATTATTGAGGTAGTTTCATCACAATAAAAGTGCTTTGTAATGTTTTTACAAGTGGGCAAAAATCTATACTTTTTTATTTTTGCTGTGTTCTTTATTATACCTAGCACTGTTGTAACGTTTATGTGTCCTTAAAAGTGCAGTAAGTGATTTTTGAGAAACGCTGTTGATATTTGAAATCACAAAACAAACACACCCCTAGCCAAAAGGGTCTCGCCCCTATATTGATAGCTCCGCCCCACACATACATAACACACTATGCAGCACAGGCAACTTCATCATGAGTGGACATGCCCCTTACTGGTGATTGGTTAGAAGAAGTGTGTTTTGCATGAACGAGTGATCACTTCAACAGCATTTCTCAGAAATCACTTACTGCACCTTTAACCTATAAAGTCTACTGTATCATATTTTATATAAGGCCTCTAAATTATCCATATGTTTTGTTGAAAAACTTGTTGTACACAATATATTACATGCCTTGTGTTGTCTGATTAAGTTCATATTTTTTAGCAGGTAGAAGACCTTTTAGTATCATTCTAAAAATGTCCACCTTCAGGTTTTGGTACACACCTTTTTGCTGCTGAAATCTTCAATGCACTTTCACATACTCTTTTTTTTGGGATAATCAAGATAAACTCATGTTACTGCAAGTCCACGCCAACGTGCTCAATTTGAAATATTACTAAGAATATAACATTTATTTTATATTCTTAATAATGTTTCAAAATGAGCACTTACTGCAGTAACTTGGGTTTACTTGATTATCCACACATAATTTGTTGTTTAAAAAAAAAAAAAAAAAGTTAAAATGTGAGTATCAAATATGATATATCAGACTTTTGAGAAATGTTTATTTGTACATCTCTCAGTTCTCAGTCATCACTATGTTGCATTGGATTATGTTTCCCCCCCACCATAAAATCTACAGAGGTTTGATCATAAAACTAAGCATTTAAATATCGTCTTACTAAGATGTGACAAGTAATATTTATATGCATTTTATTTATGTAGTCTGTTATACTGTTATAAACATCACTTTGATTTACATTACAAGCTGTTAGAATTTCATCTTATCTTTTGGCCATATAAATATCAGAAAATGTCTCAGTTTTACTCCATTTGGACCTCTGAATAAAAAACAATAAACTGTTCCATTTCAAAAAATAGATTTTTCAGAATGCTATTATATGTCAGGCTTCACATATACTGTTTTAAAGCTTTGATTAAAGCTTAAACCGTTTTAATTAATCATGTCTATGCCTATATTTATGCTTCCTTCCTGTGTTCCTTATAAGTCTTTTCAATTTTCTGTCCCTCATTTTTCCACTACACTCACACTGTCTTTCTCTGCATCATCTTGTCTACATCCTCCCTACTGCTGTTTTCGTCATTCTCTTTTGTTTAAACTCCTGCCTCTTCTCCTTCTCCACCCTTTCTCATCTCTCCTCTTCAAACTCTTTGGCTCTTTGTTCTACTTCCCGCCTCAACCTATTTTTGCTCCTGCTTGTCTAGGCAGTGCGTAGAAGCATCTCAGTGAGTCAAAAATAACCCAGGACAGATGCAGAGTTGTGCCCTGGGACACTCACAGATCCCCTATCATCCCTCACAAGATGGCCGACAATAATGAGTCATCCGCTGCCTCTATCCATTCATCTGCCTATAGCAGCCTGTGCTCTATTAAAGAATGAACTCTCTTTTTCCTACACGGACGGATGGACGGATAGATAGATAGATAGATAGATATCAGTGGTGCAATCATGTGATGGTTTTTGTAAAGCATACATTCGAAAATACATATTATTACCCATATCAGGTAACTGTGGTTTGATGAAAGTTGTTTGAGGCAGGAGATGAAGGCATCTGGAATGTTTTGTTTTACCTTAAATACTTTTTCTTCACCGTCTGATCCCGAAAATCATTTTTAGTGTTTCATGGGCTTCCGATGCCCTCAAGAGGTGAAAGTTTGCAACAGACAGGTCCAATGACCCAGATTTTTCTCTGCTGCTCAGTATGGTTTTTATTAATATTGGAAATCTGTTGATTAGGTCAATGGCAATGTATTGTTTGTTTATAATCCCTCTGTTCATTCCATAACCTAAAATTGTGCTACATATTCACTAAAGTGACTTAAAACAACAACAATAAAGACAGTCAAAGTCTGAAGGCATAAAAGTTTTGGTTGATGTGTACCAACGCTTCAGTATATTGATACAGATCAACAATGTCAGTGATGGTTTTACTAATAAAAGCATTTTTTTTTTTTTTTTTAGATGAATAGCATATTTATTTACTTTTTTTTTTTTTAGATACTAGAAATATTGGGCTTTCTTCTGCCCACAAGTCTGATCCACCTTGCCACAAAATGATACAAATACACACTGGCCACGAGGGAGCAGCATTGTACAAATATCATCAAAGTATTCCTAACTCCTAAGGCTTATAGAGAAAAAGTATTTAAACGATCAAAGCATATTTTAAGAAATATGAATATGTTCAAGTCTGATCTTGTAGTGTAAATTCAAGGGGCAGAATTTGTAATATTTAAAACACACTTGTTTCAGCTCTATGTTTATAGCAAATGCATTGATTTTGGAAATGATTTAATAGTATACGCATTCAAGGTCACATTCCATAACAGAAATAAGCTTGTGTAGGTTACAAACCACCAGTAAACACTGAATGACACTGCTTGTTATGCAAGAAGCAAACAATGAAAACAAACGAGAAAATAAAACGTATTATTCAGATGTAACTGCTTAAATGTTAGTTCTGACCAGGTGTGACTGTTTAGAATATTTTCCTATAAAAACAGTAGAAACATTGCCCTACCTTCAGGTTTTGGATAAATAAACTAACATAAATGTAAATGATAAAGAAATAGTTTAAAATGCTATTATTATTTACTCACCCTCATGTGGTTCCAAACCAGTGTGATGTTGTTTTGTCTGTGGAACACAAAGTGATACATTTGTGACAAAAGGACAACAACAAAAACACATAAAATTGTATATGATTTGTGAAATATATTTAAAGTCTTCTGTTATCAAACAACAGCTTTGCATGTGGAACAGATCGACCTGAAAATCATTCCCATCTCCTTTTTTTTTCTAATTGTATACTTCATTCTGCATTTACTGGCACCAAAGAACATGATACTTCAGAAGACTTGGAATATGGGGGCACATACAGTATATGGGTCCACCAGTCATATCACTTTTATGGTTTTGTGCTTTTTGGAGCTTTGTTTTTAAAATATCTTGAAAACATTCTTGAAAAAAAATCTCAGTTTAAGCCTTCATGACAATTACATTATATGGAGACAGTAAACATACACAACAAATACACACATCATGAGAGGAGAAGAAACTCATTTTTACATAAAATTAGCTAAAACAATGTGATCCTTTGTTAAAATGATGTAAAATCCCATTTTAACTGAAGATGGTGCTGTTGACATAGGTGGCGATCTTACTGAACATCCTGGGCCTAAATGTAATTTTTAGACATTTTAATATAATAGGAGAGACACAAATGAGGACTTTATAAAGATTGAGCACTACACTGTAAAACAAAAAAATTTTTTTGAAGTTGTAAATAAAACAAGATTATTAAAGTATGTTTTACAAGAAAATACTAGTTAAGTTTCTGTTCTTAAAACTTTCACTATTTTGTCAATGTGACACCTGCGTTCAGAGAATAATCATTGAGTTCCCAATGATTTTTGTGATTGGTGTTGCGTGCCGGGAAAATAAAATTTCTGGGCAAGTTTATAATTGTTAAATTAACTAGCAAGTTCTGAGTGAAAATGGTCAGTGTATGAACATACCTAATGCTACACTATTAGACGATTTGTCAAAAAATACCACAGTCTACTTTAACCTATAGCTGTTCTTTTTTATGTTATTGTCTCTTTTTTTTGGCAAATTACGTGGTTTTTTGTTTATTGTGATATATATATACACACACACACACACACACACGTACCCATACAGTGGTGTGAAAAAGTGTTGGTCGCCTTCCTGATTTCTTATTTTTTTGCATATTTGTCACACTTAAAATATTTAGATCATCAAACTAATTTTAATATTAGTAAAAGATAACAAGTGAACACAGCATGCAGTTTTTAAATTAAGGTTTTTTTATTATTATGGGAAAACAAAATTCAAAACTACATGGCCCTGTGTGAAAAAGTGTTTGCCCCCTAAACCTAATAACTGGTTGGGCCACCGTTAGCAGCAACAACTGCAATCAAGCGTTTGCGATAACTTGCAATGAGTCTGTTACAGCGCTGTGGAGGAATTTTGGTCAACTCATCTATACAGAATTGTTGTAATTCATCCACATTGGAGGGTTTTTGAGCATGAACTGCCTTTTTAAGGTCATGCCACTGCATCTCAATAGGATTCAGGTCAGGATTTTGACTAAGCCACTCCAAAGTCTTCATTTTATTTTTCTTCAGCCATTCAGAGGTGGAATTACTGGTGTGTTTTGGATCATTGTCCTGATGCATAAACCCAGTGCGCTTGAGCTTGAGGTCACAAACAGATGGCCGGACATTCTCCTTCAGAATTTTCTGATAACACAGAATGTTTGTTAGTGAGGCCTGCTGTTCTTTAGATGTTGTTCTGGGTTCTTTTTTGACCTCTTGGATGAGTCGTCGCTGTGTTCTTGGGGTAATTTTGGTCTGCCGGCCACTCCTGGGAAGGTTCTCCCACTGTTCCATGTTTTTGCCATTTTTGAATAATGGCTCTCACTGTGGTTCACTGGAGTTCCAAAGCTTTAGAAATGGCTTTATAACTTTTTCCAGACTGATAGATCTCAATTACTTCCTTTCTCATTTGTTTATGAATTTCTTTGGATCTCGGCATGATGTCTAGTTTTTGAGGATATTTTGGTCTACTTCACATTGTCAGGCAGGTCCTGTTTGAGATTTCTTGATTGCGAACAGGTGTTGCAGTAATCAGGCCTGTGTGTGGCTAGAGAAATTTAACTCAGGTTTGATAAACCACAGTTTTAACAGGGGGCAAAACACTTCTTCACACAGGGCCATGTAGTTTTGGATTTTTTTCCTTAATAATAAAAACTTTCATTTAAAAACTGCATGTTGTGTTTACTTGTGTTATCTCTGACTAATATTTAAATTTGTTTGATGATCTGAAACATTAAAGTGTGACAAACATGCAAAAAAATAAGAAATCAGGAAGGGGGGCCAACACTTTTCCACACCACTGTATATATATATATATATGTGTGTGTGTTTGTGTGTGTGTATATATATATATATATATATATATATATAGAGAGAGAGAGAGAGAGAGAGAGAGAGAGAGAGATATTAACATTCTAGTGTGTTTTTGTTGTTATAACATTATCCATAATTGCACTGTTTTAACTTTAATTTGCAATTACTGAAATAAATCACTTGTTGGATTCAGTTTTTAATATTCATCTCTATTTCACTGTGCTCATTATAGCATTACAATAGCTCATACTAAGGGTCACTAATGCAGGCAATATATTTTCAAATGACAATAGACTACACTTCACATGCTGGTTTTTAAAGTGTTAATAATGAGTAAGCCTTTCTTTTTAGCTGAACATCCAGAATGTGTCAACATTTCTGATTCTGAGAGGTTCCCTATTGTTCCAACTCAAGGACCATGGAATAAAATTTGGTGAACGCCCAAATTAAGGTCTGTTTACATGAATACATGAGCATCTACTGATCATGGATTAGTCTGTTATGATGAACTTGTCTGGGAGAAGGTCACACATCATGTAGGATATAATGCGCATATCCCACTGCCAGACACAAATTCTATATTCTAGCTGGCTACTCTATTTTAACACTCATTGTCATTTTGACCATATCTAAGCATTTCAGAGTATTGATGTTTCCTGTATATTGCACAGGAAATTACAGTCTGGTTTAGCCCTGGAATCAGTCAGGGTGCTTGTATTTTATGTGTTGTACACAGAGCAGTAGATTTGTGTTATTTAGTCTAAAAGTGGTGGTGTGACAGATGTTGGTCAGATTTGTGCGGATATTAGGGTGGGGTGGGGTGTGGGGGGGGCGCTTATCTGTAAAACTCCTGCTGTCCGTTTAATCCTCAGAGCAACACAAGCGTCTTGTCTGACTGCCTCCCTCTCAGACACACGTATTTAATGTCACTGTGTCACTTTTTATCCTTCATTAAGCCGTTTATGTCTGTCAGTTCATTACAGGCTAGAAAGTATTACCATACGAAGTTACGAACGATTTGGAAGTCCTACCACTGCTCGTTTTCGCAGACCTTTACATTAGGTATCCGCTACTCTTCATCAACACCTGAGATTCGAATGAATTTGACAAGTCCCGTCAAACGCTCTCGTGCGCCTTTTCATTGGTAGCGCCGAATGGATTGACAGCAGCTTTCGGCCAATGAGCTCACAGGGGGGCGGTGATGTCAGAGCATTCTGGGAGGGACGTGGATGTGGACTGGAGCGCGTGCTGCTGCGCTGGGTGAAAATACGGTAAACCTGTCGTTAGCGTTAAGCTACGAGAGCTTTAGCAGGTCACACGCGACAGAATATAGATTTAATCGAATATCGAGAGGAGCCAAAACTTGATTGGCTTTGTATAAGCTCGAGTGAATGCAAAAATAAGGCGAAAGATTCATAGTTTGGACGCAGGCTAACGTTAACTGGCTAAGTGAGCCATCGGCAAGACCCCACCACCACCCAAAGATTGAAACGGAGATTAAAGTCATCATCTAATCTATTAAAGAGGATAACCAATGTCTCTCTCTCACACACACACTCTCTCTCACACACACACACACACACCAATCCTCTAAAGCAGCGACGCCAATGAACTGACAGGTAGGTCGCCAGTGGTATTATTTTATTTTAAACGTAAAGGCTGTTTTGAAAAAGAGGCGATATAATGCTAGCTGTCATGCTAATAGTCCTGCCCAGCTGTGCTACTACTACTTGTGATTATATGGTAGTCTAACGCGTCCATATCTAGTAATTTGATTTCTTTTAAACCTTCGAGTCATTTATTCCAAATTATCTTTGCTGTCATTTGTCATATAACGTTAGCAGAAAAAGTCGTATGTTTAGGGGGGTGACCACACATAGACTTGACATTAACATGTACTCGCTGCAGTTTTCAGGTAAAAGCCTAAAATATGCGAATCAAATACAGTTTTTTGTTGCAGTTTCACTGAGGTAGTCGATCGAAGCCCCGTTATGCTTCGCGCGACGCCACCGCCTTGACCGCGCGCTCAGTATCGGTCATGTCAGGGCCTAAAACCGTGCAGCTGCAGCGAAACACACCCAAAAGATACACACCGCCTCAAAGTAAGACAACGCCACACTGCTTTTCTCTTCCTTTTAGCCATTTGATCCTCTCACCTGATCATAACGAGATGTGTTATAATCATGTGTGAGTCATTCATTGTCATCAGATCACCTGCTTATTAATTTACTTAACAGTGAGTAGAAATAGCAATCATTGTTTTCAAATGAAATCATAACCGGGCACTAACCAGGTTACCTGCAATCAATGACTCACATGTGAACGAAAACGTGCTGAACTTGAGGATATGAGCTATGCTGGTGAAAATCAAACGGTTTCTGGCTGTGGTCCAGTGATTTTCTTCGTGTAGGTAAGTGTAGGTCGCATAACTAGCTGTACAGTTTTAGCTCTGTGGTGTCTTTTTTTTTTTTTTTGAAGTAGGAGGGGCCTAAGAGGGGCGTTGGTCCTGGAAGAATGATGTATTGTTTAGCAGATCTCTCGCCTCTCTCTCTCCTCTCTCTCTCTCTCTCTCTCTCTCTCAGAGAATCAAAGAGAAACTTTGCTTCACTGTCAGTTAAATTGGCTGGCATTTAGTGGATTGTGGGAAATGCAGGTTGCCTCAGTTGCCAGGGAGTGTAATGCTACATGGCTTTAGGTTTCAGTCATTCTGTTGTGAAAGGACGGTGAGGAGGAGTCAAGAGAGAAAATTCACATGGAAAGGATGTATTGAAGTTGAGGAATCATTGTGAGTGTGTGTGACCTGAAATAAAATACATTATTGCATCTCCTACGTATGGGTTTAGCTGTATGCCAAAATTCAGTTTCACGGTATGACTAATTTTATTTCATGGTAACAATATATTTCACAATATAGTTATTTATAGATCTAGTTATTCTGAAAATGGACGAAAGGGGCTTTATATAATAAATAAACTCAAATACTTTAGAGAAGGAAAAGTACTTCACCTTGTTGATTTTTCTTTTATTTGGTCAATTATTTATTTAGTAAACACACACTCATCTTTTAGATTAATTGCCCTCAGGCTGACTAATATTAAAAGCAACTTGTTGGTGCAATTAAACTTTAAAGGTGTTTCTGAATTTATTTTTTAAATCTCATGTTATTGTTTTACTTCAATCAGTTTATATAATATCTAAATATTTTAAATTGAAATATTCTATTCATAATAAATTACATTTACTTCTTTTGCATTTTGTAAGACATTATTAATACTTCATATTGTTTAAATTTGTGCCCGGGTACAGTTTTGCCATGTCTGCTTATACTGCATTTTAAAGGGCTTGTTTTGCTTTTTTTGTGATAACTGGCAACCCTTCACCTGGAGCTTTAATCATGAGAGGGAAGAGTTCAATAGTGACAAGAAGGAGAGCAGCGGTATGCAAACTGAACATCAGCTAATAGGGATGCTCCGATCAGGATCGGATCAGGTACCGATTTCTGTCAGGTATATGGCCGATTCGGATTGCTTCAAGCTTATATAGACTGTTTCCTCGGGCGCACGGCACCTGGCCGAAGTTAACGTCCGGTCGATTGGTGTTGTTTTATCAGTCTGGCCTAGGGCGCCGGCTACAAACACAGTTGAAGTTAAGGTGATGAAGTGACTGAAGTTGGGCTCAGGTGGTGTGAGGTGGTTGCCCACTACATTTATTTATTTGTTGCACTCGCCACTATCAAACCTTACGATTTCGAAGCCTTCGTGTTGAATAAACGTGAGCACGTACTGCACGTTTAAAAATAAAAACGAGGCGCGCGTGTTTTTATATTAGGCTGTCAAACCAACTCTCGATTCTCATTATCGATTAGTCGGGTCTGCCCACAGTGCACGTCCAACAGAGTTTACATACTTGTCCAACTTCAGCCGGTCGCGTCAAATTACAGCACTTAATTATGCATTTTTATGGACAAAATGCATCTAAAAAATAATGGAGGAAACAGAATGAGATGCTGCACGAGAGTTACGTGATTCAAGCTGCCCAAAACATGAGAAATCTTTATTTTAAGCTTTAAAGGAACACTCCACTATTTTGGAAAATAGACAAATTTTCCGACTCCCCTAGAGTTACACAGTTGAGTTTTACCGTTTTCTAATCCATTCAGCTGATCTCCGGGTCTTGTGGTAGCACTTTTAGCTGTAGCTTAGGATATATCATTGAATCTGATTAGACCGTTAGAATCTCGCTCAAAAATGTCCAAAGAGTTTTTATATTTTTCCTATGTAAAACTTGACTCTTCTGTAGTTACATCGTGTACTAAGACTGTTCTCGTGCTCCATTTAGGTGCGCTGCATTCTGATTGTTTCGGATAGCATACTGTGGGAGGTCGGGGGCGTGGAAAATCGTGCTTTAAAGCGATTTATAAATCGCGCAAGCTCAAATTGTGATTTTATGACAATTTCGATTAATCGCTCAGCCCTAGTTCAGGACCGGACCGAAGAGGGGAGCGCGAGGGGTGGCGGCTTCTTCCAGCTGCTGCATCCTTCTCGCCTTGGCCCACGGCGCTTGAAGGGACTAGACAGCCCAGCATCCTAGCCCGACGGCCGTGTAATGGGTGCGGTTCTCATCCGGACTGCGGGTCCGGCAGCTCACGACTCTGCAACAGCCAACGATGACTGTAATCAGATGATTGAGGATCTCAGTAGGACCTTTTTACCCGAGTATTTTTTTTTTTTACTATTATTACAAAAATACTTTAGTTCTTTATAATATATATAGTGTATTTGTTGTGGATGTCCCAAGATTTGCAATTTTCAGATTGCAAATTAAATGTTCACATTACATTTTATTTAATTGGTGATTTAATAAAAATGTATCTGTTATTGGTAGATTCTAGGCCCCTGAATCTAATAAGTAACTCTATTCTAGGCCTACGTTTGTATTATCCATGACAAAGATTGATCAGTCTGTCATGTATTTTGACTATTATATTTTTATTTCCTTTGCTTTATCCATTTTGTTACAGTCAGGTGACGGTTACAGAGGGAAAGCTTGCACTTCTGATCAGTTGTAGTGTGATTATTTTGTTGCATCTGAGCCTTGTTTGCATCCTTTGTGGTTGCTGGAATCTAGATTCTTATCTAGGTTAGGACATAAAAGGTGGTTACATGCATAGCAAAATGAGGGAGATTGATTTGAGCACAAATTACATGCCGATCTGTGTTTAAACAGTTATGGATCTGTATAATTATATATAATATAGATAATATATAATATTCATATATAATACCAATGTTGTGTAAATCAAAATAAAACTGTCGGTTGTTGAAGAAAATGTGACAAAAATATATGTATACATGGTATAATAACATATAGCATATATTGATACCAATATAAATATACATTATTTAATGTAATGATAGTACTACTACTAATTATATTATTATTAAAATATTTTTAAGGAATATTTATCAGAAAACATTATTTACCAGAAAGATGTAAGACACAACACAGTATTTCTGAGAAAAAAGAAAGAAAATAATAAATTATATTTTTTAAATAAAATCCATTAATTACAGATGCTTTTTATTATTAAAATGTAATGAAACCATTAGGGGTGTGAATCGCAGGGTACCTCACGATACAATATGAATCACGATACATGGCTCATGAGTCACGATACAGCGATTCTGCGATAATCTATATATTGCTAGACATGTGAAATATTGCTATGCCTGTGAAAAGGTTAAGTGCAAGTTCTATCTCTTTATTCAAGTCTAAACTGATAGAAAACATCACAAAAAGTTCTGTAAATCAAATTTAACATACTAAGGAAATTAATCATTTTATTCTTGAACTTATTAAAAGCTTACACCTTTTTTGTGTGTAAAACCAACACATTTAACTGCTTATCAACTTATATATAGCCTAAATAACTTGTGTACAGTTCAAAATTTACCTGGAGTGCTTTCTCAACCTTTCCTCTCCTCTCATCATAAAAACTCGCACACATGACATGCAGGGGGAAAAAAGCTGTTCACAATGCGTTTCACTGTTTGCGCACGTCCGTTTCGTTTTTCAATCCTTGTAGACCCCAGCCATGCGACGGCAAGCAAAAACACTGCACACTTCTGTGCCGCATTACGGCTCTGACAAGGTTTAGTTTCGTCATCAATGCCATAGGTGCAGATTTATGTTTCTGCTGGTCGGTGCTCACTGCATAACGCGCACTTGTAATATCTGAGAGAGAGAGAAAGCATCCAGTTTTGTTGACATAAAACTGGACGCGCCGGCGCCACTCTCTCTCACTCATATAGTGAAAGAAATCCACCTGCGATCCGAGCGGAGAAGTTAGGCTACTCACGGACTGAATAAGCACTCTGCAATAATACCTTGGTTCAATTGGGGGACTATGGTCCACGCCGATAGCTTGTTTCCGGGCAGTTTTTTAGTTCTCATTCCTAAACATATATATATATATATATATTATATATATATAGCTGAAGCTAATTCAGTGGCTGGAAATCTGTTTATCCTTCGGTTCCCCGTGCTTCCCCATCTTCATAGAGAACGTGGTTCATAATTGCTCAGAGCGCTTTGGACAGAAGGTGGAAATGGCGCGGCCGCGATTTCCTCGCTCTGTATAGGACCTTCTAAGTAGGGCGGCACGATTAATCGAAATTAAATCGCAAAGGCGATAAATCGCGATTAGACAGAAGCTGCGATTGTCATGCGTACTTTTCAGTGAAGCACGGTTCTGTGATCAACAGTAAATATCCATCCGAAGGCCAGAGGGCGCTCTCACGCGGAAACTCCAAATACGCCCTGCAGAAGAAACCCAGGAAATCCCTATAGCGTTTGCTGAATAAACAGAAGATTTAACTTCTTTCATTGATTCAACGTGACTAATAAACTAGGGGTGTAAGAAAATATCGATAACACGTGAGTATTGCGATATTTTGTTTTGCTATACTGTATCGATTCTCAAAAACACAATATCGATATTTTAAAAAAAATATTCATGGCAGTTGTTTCGTTTTGAGTTTATATTTCCACTTCTTAATCGAACTAAAAGTGACAATGTTTGTTCCGCTCCTGCAAGTTTTTGTCCAGTCCCGTCCTCTCCCAGCAACATTCTAATATTGTATAATTTTTGCGTATCAGGGAGCCACTATCAATGGGGAGTATTTAAATCTCTTTTGAATGAGCGCTTGCGCTTTTCACTTTCGATTTTGCGATCACGCGCACTCTGTGTAAAGGGAGCACATCTTACCATATAAGATATTTGTCAATGAGCTCCAGATCTCGAGTAGATCTGTTTAACTCCTGCAAGCACTTTTACCCCTTTACTCGTACTGCACAAAAAGTGGTTTAATAATGTTGAATGTTACAGGGACTGATTATTGTAAATGCAGATCCCACTGTGTTCTGGTTAAATAAATATATGTATACATTTATATTTATTATTCCTAAAATAAGAAATATCCAAATATATCGTCTTGCTTACAGTATCGCAATATATCGCATCGTATCGCAACCCCAGTATCGTGATACATATCGTATCGCCAGATTATTGCCGATACACAGTCCTATAATAAACACACAACTACGACAATATATGGTTTATCAGAGTTCGTCTTATTATAATTTTTATTAATAAAGATATAAGTAATGCAATGCTAATCACAAAAAAAAAAAATAAAAAAGAAAAAAAACATAGCCTTTATCACTGCTTAATACTATGAAATATGTTGCATGCCTTATTCTGTGTAAGAAGCCACATCATCTCACAGAAGGATTTATTTCAAACACTTGACTGACGTTATGAAGTGAGTTTGGAGTAAAAACAGAAGCTACTCAAACAGCTTTCATTATATCGTCTCCGATTATGAACGCGATTTTCCATAGCTTGTCAGTGAACTACGGCTCTGTGTAGTAAATGCTGCTCCATCTGAAAGCACGTGATGGAGATTTACTACTGATACAGAACCGCTTTACTGACAACCCTAGCTTTTAATGAGTCATAAAACCTCAAATGTAGGGTTTTGTGTCATAATACGCAGTTAGTAATCGGACTGAAAGATCAGTCATGTTATAGTTGTTTTCCAGATGCCTTTAGCTTAGTGATGCACCGAAATGAAAATTCTTGGCTGAAGCCGAAACCGAACAAAAATTTCACCATTGCATAAATTAAAAAGCCAAAATGTGCTTTTTACTGTTTTGTCTTGCTTTTCAAAAGAAAAAAAAATCAATTACAAAACAACAATTTAAAAATATTTAACACTGAACATTTTTAACATTCTAGCAGACACTATACCAACAAAGCACAATTTAACTTAAAATTAATAAGTTAGTAAAATAATATTTTTTGGCCATCAGACCCCCTTCTTGAATCAGGCATGTATTTAATTTTTTTTTACTGTACAATTAAAAGCAGCCTTGCTGAGAAGAGACTCCTCTTAAAACATTAGAAAATATTACAGATCTTAATTTGAACATTGTGTGCATGTTATAATAAATGTATTAATAGAGCTGTTGTAATGATTATTATCATTATTATTGTCTTTTATTTTATTTTACAGAACAACAGTAAAATTACAATACTAACATTTATGAATGTTGATAAGAGTTCTTGCTTTTTCTCAAGGAGACCCGTTCTTATTTTTGTTGACAACAGATTTATAAATGAGTCTCATTACGAATACGTTGTACGTATCGCATTGTCACATGCCTTTTAAAAATTCATAAAAATGTGACTGAGCAACTGACGACTGTATCAGCACAGATTTTCCTTGCGCTTTGGACTTTTGAACCCTGGTTAACAAGCAGATCTGCTGCTAGTTCATGCCGTGGGCCCGGGGGGGGGGGGGGGGGGGGGGGGCTCTTCAAGAATACATGTAATGCGCGCGTGTATTAGAAAACATAATGTTCTGCAGTTTATTTACTAATTGTTTAAGGCCATTTCGCGATTTCAATCATCATACAGTAACCAGCAACAATCACCCCTTCCTCTTCTCATTGAAGACATGCGATGCAGTCCTAAACAGTCTCTCGCTGTCGGTGCTTGTAATGATTTTTGCGTCTTTCTCCGACAGTTTAAATGCTTCCACACTGCTGACGTGTGTGCTGCATAATAAAGAGTGCACGCCTCTCACCCTGCAGTTGTTGCTATTTGATCGCATCATATCGTTCGGTACAATTTATTCGGTCTTTTCGCTTATTCGAACACCGAAAGAGCTTTTTTTGCTATTTTCGGCCAAATAATTTCGGTTGCCGAACATTCGGTGCATCCCTACTTTAGCTTTTCAAGGTTATAGTTAGTCTGTCTGCTTTTACGAATGGTCATGGCATTCTAAAAAGAGTACTTTATCCTAAAAATAAAAATTACTAGGGATGCACGATATTGGATTTTTGCCGATATCCGATATGCTGATATTTTTCAACTCATTTTGGTCGATAGCCGATGCCGATACCGATATATTTCCTTTTTTTTTGGAAACAACACCAAGTGTAACAAATTTTTTAATTTTGTTTTATTTACAAGAACTTATTTTTTTAGGTTCTTAACAATAACTTATTTGTTAGAATTAAATAAACAATAATGAAGTTCTTTTATAATGACTGTACATTGAAGCTTTGAAAATAACTATAAATAAACTATATATCAATTGCTGCATTGTTTTTCAGAAAGATGCAGTAGTAACCTTAACATTTTATTTTAAGATTTAACATTTGTAGATGGTCTAAAGCAAAAGAGTTGTAAACATTCTGAAAATCTTTTAGAACTCATAATTTGTTTAAAAAATAACATAACACATTCATGAATAAATCAGTATATATAAAATTATTTAATTTAAGTGTCATGTTTGTGATTTTTTTAAATTTTATATCATGTGACAGCAATTACTGCTTTATTTAATCAGAAACAATCTTAATGTTATTTGTGTATTTTAATTTCATTTCATTAAAAGTAGGCCAACAGCACCCCCTACGGAATTAAAACTCCTTACCGAACGGGCATTAGGACCCGGGGGAAGCGGCTGCCGCTGCACGTGCTAGTACTGTTTACTTTATCATACACTGATACCATTTTTTGAGCTTGGAAGCTTCGGTAGTAATCAACACCGAATATTCGAAGCTTCGGAGGGAGGGGGCTGAACATATTCTTCTCTCAACACCGTGTCTACACCGGACGCCGCGCCGCAACAAAATACAATAGAACCTATTATGTTGTCTACACTGGATGCTGCTGTGTTCTATTTATGACCTACTGACACACATTTCAAATGATTTTCAACGGTCGCTTTGTCGCATCCAGTGTACCAGACTTTAGCTGTTGCGGCGCAGCGCAACACAACAACTGTCGCGTCCGGTGTAGACATGGTGTAATAAAGGCAGGAATCTGTGTTGTCTGTCTGTCTGTGTGCTTTTTATTATGTCAAGACCGTTTCATGCCAATCGACTTCACGCGTGGGGGTGGTGTTGCTGCGGACCCCAGGGAGTGCAGTGTCGCATTTTGTGTCAATAATGGACCGTCGACACGTTAGAATTAATAAACTTTTTAATAAACTCAGACAGTGCGATCCGGGATCGGCGCGTCCTCACACGGGCAGCGGCTTAGATTTGTGGGCTGGGCGGTATGACCAAATATTTATATCATGGTATTTTTTTTTAATTATACCGGTTTCACGGTACATGATGGTTTTTTTTTCATGCATGACCAGGTGTTAACCATATTTTCTACTGATTGAGAGAGGAAATACTGCAGTGTATTGATTTAGAATGCCCTATTTTACTGTCATGATGAGTGAATATTTTCAGATTCTGTAACTGCACATGACCAATTGACTCGACTGTTTGCCGTGGTAATCAAATCAAGATTCTTCCAAAATACAGCTTTTCCGAAGCATTGGGGACTTTTAGTAACTCCCCACGCTCCAACTTCTCCCTGATGCTGTGCATGGTCAACTGTCACCTATATGCTCATTCGTGTGTATGTGCGTTGCGTATAGCGTAGGCGATGTATAATATTTATAATATAAACTATTTCATACTATGTGAAAATCTTGGAACCGATTTTAGATTTTCCATTTTCCATAGAGGTCTTCGGGATTGTTGTCTTCTCTTCCAAATGAAATTAATCATGACGTTCACTCATGGGCGATTCATATTCAAGCGCGAATGAGAACCGTTTCGCGGGGGATGTCAGGTGTTAAAAAAAGAATATTCGAATCTCAAAATTGAAAATCGAATGCCAACCCACTGAACGAATATTCGAATAATCAAATATTCTGGTCCAGCCCTACATGTGAGTTAACATATTCCTCTTATCGGCAAGACATATCGCCATATTTTTTTCATATCGGGCCGATGCCGATATGTACATTTAAAGCCATTATCGGATGATTCCGATATCGGTCCGATGATATCGTGCATCCCTAAAAATTACCTTACATGATATTTTAGAAGTATTGATGACGGAATATATTTTTTCTTAGCTGCCTTTTTTATATTAGACAAAGTAATTGTAGACTCTTCCTGGCCGGTGTTACAGGTTCATACGACGTTGCTAAAAAGAACATTATGTTGTGTATTTGGTGTAATGAAATGTGTTTATGCGGTTTAGGTTAAAAAAACACATTATTTTCCATATAATGTACATTATTGTTTCTCCTCTATGCCCCGCCTTCCTGAAACACATCGATTTTTACAAAGCTCATCGTTCTAAAAAAGCGAGGTGTGCGTTGATTGGCCAGCTATCCAGTGCATTGTGATTGGCCGAATGCCTCAAGCGTGTGATGGAAATGTTACGCCCCTTACCATACTGTGATGCCGTCTCCCAGCAGGACGAGACTCAGTCCAACTGCTTTGCTCGTGCGCATCCCATCATCGGTTCTCTTTTAGCAGTTCAGTCAATGTACTGTTAGGAGTAATTGAATAACTCGGGATATTGGTTTATTTCGCGTCAGAGGGAGTGTCAGGCACGTTTATAAACCGAATAATTTAAGTAATTTGTGGATTAGTGCGTACTGGAGATTCCGTTCGATTTGGTCAACTGGTTCAACCGGTTCACTAAGAAGAACAGGTTAAATCGAACGATTCGTTCGCGATCCGGACATCAATAGACGAGACAAAACCAATAAAACCCATTAAAACAAGGCATTTGTTGCATCCAGTGGGTACATAATTATTGATTATAATGACTTATTCTGTCTTTTTACGCTTTGCGTTGCATATCGCGCTGCGTAAACATAAAACCATGTCTGCATTTGTGATCGGTGAAACAACAAACAACAAGCCTACTCTACACTGCTCAAAACTCGCGTTAGAATCATCATTGGCAAATTATTTGAATATAAAAAACGTGCTTACAGGCTGTGAGTCAGAAGCTAATGATTCATTCTATTCATGTCCTCTTTTAGAAGGCCAAACAAAGTAGTTTCGCTTTCACAACAAAACACACAGCGACTCCACAACATGGCAGCGGCGGCAACAGCGAGAATAAAAGTTACGCCTTCTTTCTTTGCGTGAACATTTGGGTGGCGTTATGCAAATCTTCCCATATCGTGACGTGGGGGCGTGTTAGAAAGAGCCATTTTAGGAGGGTGTGGTTGACTCTTAACTTCTATAAAGAATATCTCTTTGCATTTGAGACTTTAGTCTTCAACTTTACAAATCTTCTTTATGCACCAAGAGCTTGTAACACTCCAAAGAGAAAGGAAAAATTGAAATCGCGTCATATGAATGCGAATATCACAGAATATTGATTTTCTACTGTGAATTGCACATTCACTCCTTTATTTATTAATTAATGAGAACATCTGTCAACTGTCAGATCCTTTAAGATCCTTTTCCTTTATTTTCAGCTGTTTCCACCTGCAGCATCACCTCTCTGTTATGATTGTGTGTTTTTAATACATAATTTAGACTGGTTAAATTAAAATGGCTTTACAGATAATAAAGACCCCATGACATCAAAAGGCTTTTGTGTTCTTATGGCATCTATATGATAGTGTGCTCCTGAAAGTTGGCAGAATTAACTTTTATCAGATTAAAATGTGTACAGGTGCTCAATTCAGTCCTGATAGTATCGCTGTGTACGTGCTTGTTTCGTGATGTGTGTGTGTGGTTTCATGATGTAGTTAGCAACACCCAGCCCTAATGTGTGCGCGCACAGTCAGGCTTTGAGGCTTTGCAAGCATCCAGACATCACCTTAGTTTGCATAACATTTGATAGTGAAAGCTTATGTGATGTCATCTCAATGTGTGTTTGGTTAACTAAGAGAAACTGGTTAGACATTGCCCTGCAGATGTCTCTGTAATTAAGGTCAGAGTTTTTTCCCCCTATTGTTTAGTGTCAGTGAAAGAGCTTATTCTTCAGGTTGGCCTGTAATGTCTCTACTTTGGATGTTTGAGCATTCATTTGAATGGAGCTTGATGTGTATATACTTGGGCTGCAACAACTCATTGATAAAATCAATAATTAAAATATAAGCAAAATTAAATTATTGCTAATTTTAGTCTTTGTAATGTCACTGATGATGGTTCAAACACATTATGTAGTACTTTATGCTTCAAAATAATTTTTAATGATAATTTTTTATTTAAAAAAATGTACAGAAAAAAGCATTTAACACAGAGTGCAGAGCGAATGAAAAAAACTGCTATAAGACATGTACATGCACTCGAGTCGGCATCGTGTTTGCATCGTTTCACATGTTCTTGTTGAAAAAAACAACAACATTTACATGATCGGGTGAAAGACGGCTCCTTATTCCGTGTGTCAACCAAAGTATTTTTTGCCAGCTGAAATCGGCAGGCGCTCTTCTGAAAATGCATAGCTGTGAACGCTTGTGAGCGCTACGGAGGCGCTTTGGTTGCTGTGATACAGAATAGCCGCTGAAGTAATGTGGAACACATATCACGAATGAAATGTTGTATGCATTATTTTTAAAATAATCCATGCAACATTTCATATGTCAATATTGACTTCTCCATTGTCGTTCAGTCGAAGTACAAGTATGGTATGACAGTTGGTCGGTGCAGTATTTGCCCCACCCCTCCTCCACCGTGATTGGATAGCTGACTGAAAACTGACAGTGATGAGTGGTGCGCTTTCCCCAAAATTAAAGGGGTCATATAATGCGAATTTAAATTTTTCCTTTCTCTTTGAAGTGTTACAAGCTCTTACATTTACATTTAGTCATTTTGCCAACGCAAGCGACTTACAATTGGGGAATACATAAAACAATTCTTCTTAAAGAGGCAAACAGACAAAAGAAGTGGTTGTAATACCAAGTTCTAAGACATTGTTCAAATAAGTACAAGCTAGAAAAGGAAGGAATAAATAAATATTTTTAAGATGAAGTCAAGTAGCGTTTAAAGAGATGAGTTTTCAGCTGTCGCTTGAAAATTTCAGTGTGTCAGCATTTCCGTGATCGGGGTGGGATAAAGGTGCTAAAGAAGACTCTGATGAAGTTGCAAAGACGAAAGTCTCAAATCCAAAGAGATATTCCTTATAAAAGTTAAGTCAACCACGCCTACCTAAAACGTTTCTTTCTAACACGCCCCCACATGTCTACTTCACTGTGTGGGAAGATTTGCATAATGTCGCCAAAATGTTCACGCAAAGAAAGAAGGTGTAACTTTTTTTTTATTCTCGCTGTAGTATTGTTGCGGCCATCATGTCATGAAGGTGCTGTGTGTTTCTTGTGAAAGCGAAACTACTTTGTTTGGTCTCCAAAAGAGGACGATATCCGCTTCACCATGCCTAGAGCTGATCCGTGCTGGTCGCTGAAGAAATACATCAACTTCGCACTGTGGATCGCCGGATTTGCTTTCACCGTGGACGAAGCGGAGTCAGCCCGGGGTCCTTCACACCGCCGTGTGTTTCGTTGATGATATTTTTTAAGTATGCTTGAAAAAAAAAAAAAAAAAATATATATTCATAATATTTTTACACCGTTTTAAACTGATAGTATTAATCGGTCATTTTTTTTTACTTTCGGTTAACGGTTAAACGGTTAATTTGCACATCCCTAACATATAGTAAACAAGAATCAAGTGAGTGTGAAACCAGACCAATGCTGCGGGGGGCGACAGGAACAATCGCACTCAGGCTCGGGCCGCATCAATTCAAGTTTTTTCAATTCAAGTTTATTTGTACAGCGCTTTTCACGATACAAATCATTGCAAAGCAACTTTACAGCAAATTAAGTTTCTACAATATTTAGTGGTACCTTATCAGTGGTGACTGTCAGTTAATGTACATATGGCAGAAATGTACAGAAAAATCAATTAAAGACTTAATCAAACAGACGATGAACACTATTAACAGCAATTATATGATGCAATCAAACTTATAGCAAAATTTGGTAGTTATGTATGTTGTTTCAGGGTTGGCATCTTCTGAGGTCTTCTGAGGGGTTGGTATCATCTCTTCTCAGGTGTTCTGGGTCCAGACTGAAGCTTGTGTAAATCCTAGTTACGGCAAAAAATAGAGACATAATTAGCGTAGCTGCTGTTCCAAGCAGTGCCCAGTGTGAAAGCCCCCTCAGACTAGTAACACCTGAGTTCATTAATTTTTTTTTAATGATTCATTAAAAGAACTGGTTCATAAATGTCATTTGCTCATGATTTGGACTACATTGGGCACGCTATTTGTGAATTTTTGAGGACAACTCAAATATTAAACTTTTCTACTTTGATGAATTTTCAGCTATTAGTATTTCAGTCTTCAGTGTCACGTGATGCTTTAGAAGTCATTCTAATATGAGAAACTCAAGAAACATTTTCTTATCAATGTTAAAAACAGATTTTGCTCAATATTTTTATGGAAACAGTTTTACCTTCAGCAAGGACTCATTGCATTGGTCAAAAATGACAGCAAAGAAATGTTTAATGTTACAAAAGTTTTGTATTTTAAATAAATTCTATTTTATTTGAATGTTATATTAATCAAAGAATGCCAGCATCCTAATTCCAGCATCTTTCCAGCATTGATGATAAGAACCATTATTAACAATTGAGCGCCAAAAAGAACTGGTAATAAATGAGCACCAAATCAGCATAATAGAATGATTATTTGTAGTGTATGTTTTCACACACAATTCACAGAATACATTATAGAAACAAATGCTCACATACATTTTATTTAAATAAATTCAGGGCTCCAGACTGCGACTAAAACGGTCGCATTTGCGACTAAAAATATTAATTTGTGAGTGAAGTTTTTGCTGAGGTCGCCACTTGCAACTATTGAAATTTACATGTTATGATTTAAATTTTTTTCTGATTGTTTTGCGATCACATCTTTTATGTTGACATAATCAACTGAGGCGATGCACATCAAAGTTTTAGTGGAAAAAAAACTTTCAATCAGTCCTCATCTCTGCCGAACAGCAGCGTTGATGGCTCATCTGCTGAAAGCAGCTCCAGTTGTGCAGCATGAGAGTGGAGATGCGTGATGTGCGTGCAGAAAAGCAATGTCTATTTCGTGCATAACTTGAAAAAAAATCTTTAGTCTATATGCTGTGGTCTGTTAATGCATGAGCTTCATTATATTTGTAGCGCACTTGCCGTCCAATAATCGCAATAAGCTTTGTGCTTTGTTACCTTTTAATAAACAAAATATCAGTTCATAATTCTGCCAAATTCATAATGACATTCAACATAAATACCGTTTTGGCACTCTTTAATGCAGCATGAGTGATCGCTTTAGTGCCTCAATTTAAGTGGCATGTGAACCCATCATATCTTTCTCTTTACTACTATAGTACGAAATAAACATGAATGGACATCTAAAGGTATATTATAAGATACAGTACATCTTACTGAAATGCCTCATGTCATCACTATTTCAGTGTTTCAAAAAACGTGGAAAACTTGTAGCCTAAGCAATGCACGTAACAATACATTTACCTCAAATACCTTCAGTGTCCCTAAGCGCATCATCATCGCCAGAAAAAAATACGATAAGTAGGAACATTTTGCAAAATGTATGCGCTATATTGCATATTCAGATTTTTACTTAACCTGTTGACATAAGAAAGAATGCAAGGAGCTAAAGGTAAAACTACACTCAATGGCCAAGTGATGCTGACATAATTATGGTCCGTGATATTGGCACAGATTCTGTGTAATAAAGAATTCTTTGTGATTGTATATAGTTCTGAAGTTGGAAAAGACATTTAGTTCCCAATTTAAGTGACCCTTAGTTCCTAGGACATCTACAAGATGGATTAAAATGCTGATAAAGACAAGAAAAGAGACATAAACATGACAGTATGTGTTAAAAAAAAAAAAAAAGAACAGATTTATTCTGTGGCACCTAAAAAAATAATTTGCCGCCTAATTTTTTTCTTATAGGAGCCAATTGCTTCTTGATTGATTTATTTATTTTTGTCTGGAGCCCTGTAATAGATAATTTATTTACCAAATTTGTTGTTTTGTGTCAGCCCTACCATTTAAAAAATTGCTGCTCAAGCCTTTTTTGGCTCAGAATTCAATTTTTTTCCCCTCTTTCCTTTTCAGGTGGAGTTTTTCCATTCTCTCCGGCACATTCACTCGAAGACCCCATCATTGGATGAGTGCATGCTTACTCTGTGTGTGTGAGTGTGCATATGGTCAGCTGAAAGAGGAGATAACTCCACGGAGTCGGAGAAGAAAGCGTAGGCATGGCTCAAGGCACTCCCTTGAGGCCGCGTCCCCCTGAGGTCCTTATGTAATGCTGCCTCATCTGCTAATAGACGGCAGCTGGGCCTGATACACGCACACGTACACATTTAAGGAAGTCTCTGAAGTGTCCCAAGGGAGAAGTTGAACTCTTGTTTATTGTTTTCTCTTTGACTCAATCTTCACATACTCACCTGTGAATCCCAGAATTCCTCTGAGCTCCAAAGTCGTCATTTCCGAATCGCTCCACTGACCTAGATCAGTTCCCAGTAGCATTGAGGTGTGTGTTAGCTAAGCGCTGCTCTTTTCACCTGTTCTTTGACTCTGTGCAAGCTCCATCAAGAGAGGTGTTTTAACCGGAGTATTCCTTTCATTTCATGCCTCTTGTCTCAAAAAGCGAGAATTTTGATCTAATCATCCATGCATGTGTAAGCCTGTTTACTTGTAAAGATACTGGCATGTCCTTCGAAACTAACCTGTGGATCAGCAATGCTTCGACTCTGGAGAGAGACACTTGAGATTCCATTTCTTAAGGTGCAGTGTAGCGCACTGGTTGGTTGAAATGAAGGAAAGACATTTTTATATTTTCTGATAGTGTGGATGGTGAGGGGAAACTGTTAACGGTTGATTCCATCTGATTCCTTTGCTGTCATTGCTCCCTGAACTACACCAAAACTGAGAAAAATCCTCCTGTCCCTCTTTGTGTCTTTCGCAGTTTAATTTATTTTAATTTGTTTTTTTTTGTTTTTTTTAATCCAAATTCACAGCAGATGAAAACTCCAGGACATTAATTGACTACAGTGCTGCTTATCAAAACATCAAATTCAAATATATTTTTAAAATTTGTGAGCATCCAAAAAAAAAAAAAAGAAAGAGAAAACTCAAATTCATACCCGTTGCTCTACTCTACCTCTTATTATGTATAGTAACACCAAATTTTTTTCATAAGGTAAACGTTTAAAAAAAAATTAAAAAGCTTTTAAAGCACCACTAAAAATTTAGATACCCAAATTTTATTTTTTTTTAAGCAGTTTCCATATTACAGTCCTTTTTTGTGGCACTTTTTAAACGTTTTCTTAAGCTTTTTGAAAACAAATAGTCAGAAAATATTTAGACTTTAAAGTTTTTGAGCAATTTTTGTTAAATGATTTAATAATATATAAGCCAGAGCGTCCAAATATCAGAAACTTTTAACTCAATTTGTTAAAAGCTCAAATTTCTTCAGTTTACCACTTGTTTTTGTTTTTTATCCTTGTTTTTTTTTAATCATTTTTAACTTTTTGAGAATTTGTTTTGTACTATTGAAACAATGCTCATCTTGTGGCCTTTTTCTATAATGCTAAAAGGACAACGACTTCTCCCCTAGCCTTTCTTTGCGTTTGTGCTGTCTCGACAACACAAACACACTTACAAACATATAATTTTCCGGGGCGCGCTGCCATCCTGCCCCCTGGGTGATGCCGAGCGGCAGCATGAGTGGGGGCCTGTCTGGACCCACTTCCCCACCCCACACCACTGTTCCATCCAAACCTCTCCGGCCTAGTCGCTACGTGCCGGTCTCTGCGGCAACGGCCTTCTTGGTTGGAGCAACCACCCTCTTCTTCTGCTTCACGTGAGTACACAGACATGTTTACTAACACTGATTGCTGCAATCATTTATGATGGATGAGTCAACATGTACTGGTAAATAACAGTGATCAAAAAGTGTATTGCTGTGCTATGGAGTGAGTAATGGCATGTTTTTGCCTAGAACTCGTTCAGAAGTACCAAATTATTCTACCTGGAACTGGTTTTCAATGGCACAGTTAATTAAGATATTCTTATTCTCTAAAACCCAGCAGTGTGTTCACTTGTTAGTATCACAGCAACGCACCCAAGCTAGATGAAAACTAATGGAAAAAAAATACTGTTATAATATTTGAATGCCTTCTTTATTGCATATCAATGTATGAGTGTACACATCAAGACGACCTCGTAGATTATACCGTTTGTATGAACAATTGACATATTTTTATAAAAACTGTGTGTTGTGAGTTTGCACATGTGTTACTGTCCAAGTATATCTGTTACCTGAATTAATACTTAAAGGAAGTAACATTTAGTTAAAAAAAGAAGGTGTTCTTACTGTTTTGGGATTGAGGGGTGCTTGCATACACTTCTTGTGATTTATTTAAACATTTAGAATTTTTTTTTTCTAATATTCTTTTACTAAGTAACGTGCATCTTTTATCACTGTTTTAACCGACAATATTTTACAGGTTAATTTCTTAAAAATCTTATTTAAAACTATCCAGGATTCCAATATTTTACATTACAAAATAGCTTGTCTGATGATGATCATATGGCAGCAGTTGCTAAGTAGGACAGTATAGTTAACATAATTTCAGTGTTGTCACTTTTCAGCCTTTTTATCATTAAATGAGCCACATCTAAGAATGTTATAGTCTTAGTATTAAAATAACTGGAATTGTCTTTTTTTGTTGTTGAAATTTTTGACAGCTTACATCTAAGGAATACACTTCTAATAATATCCACAGTTCATAAGTTAATGTTCAATACGGCAGGCTCTTAAATATCAGAAAGATTTTTCACACAGCTTAGAAAATCAGAATTTACCTTGCCTGTGCTGTATTAAAAGGTCTCTTTGCTTATTAATAATTTTTATTAACGTTTTGATTGATAAGACAGCTCTAAAGATATTCGTATTTGCTTCAAAAGACTCACAACTAGGCATGGGCCGGTATGAGATTCTGATGGTATGATAACCTTAGTGTGGCGAAGCAGTAAAGGATTAAAGATTTAGCACGACTACGCCACCCTGGGTCTTGCCCAGGGACCTTTCTTAATGAATTTCTTTTTAGGCAACACAGGTCAGCTCACGATAAATTTACAGGGGACATAGATATACAAAAGTAATTTATTACAATTAAAAAGGGTATATTACATAAAGGGAGGTAGAAGAGCAATCACAACAGTTCACATATAACAAACTCAATTACACACTTCACAAAATGCAACAGTGGGCAACCTGGGTCGTCAAGGACATCCAAGGATCAAGGTACAGGAACCGAGGCTTGACAGCAGGGCATAAGGGCACAATCGGCCTATACAGCAAAACACCCTTCACTTATACCTGTGACACACACTCACGCACACACACATGACCACTCCAGCCAGCACTCGTGAAAGAAACACCAACACCAGGAATCCAGCCCTGCCTTAGGCACTCAGCTCCAAATCAAAGCAACAGCGTCTCCAGATAATAGTTCCCACATAGCCCCAACAACAGGGAAGCTAATCGCAAGTAGTGACGCCACTGGTCTGTCTGCAGTGAAATTACAATTTAGACAGATCAGCCATAGTACCTCACCCACGAATTTATATATTCGCTCACTGCCAGATGATAGGACAATCAATGAACAACTAGCCAACCAAATGCAAGCAGGAAGAGCTTCACTAGTCCTGCCACATTAGGTAAAAAAAAAAAAAATGTTTCACGGTATTGCGATTACAATCTAAAATATGTTATTTTTTAAATGGTTCTGGGTAAAAATAGATGTACTAAATCGCGAAAAGTACAGTACGTACTTTAGACTGCTATTCCCCGCTCTGTGAAGTAACGTGAGGGAGGAAACTAGCTGACGTTAGCTAGTTAATTAGCCATGTTATCTGCCTCGGTAGCAAGCCAAATAGTATTTATTTAAACGCTGAAACAAACGGCGGGTGGGTCTCTGTCTTGATCGGGGGTGAAAGAGGGAGAAATGACGATGACACAGATATATAGTTTATGTACGAGCTGGAAGTATTTATTAGCGATCGGCACTAAAACGTCATCTGTACGGAAAGGAACATGGTTAGACTACGTTACCCAAAAAATTCACATACGGCAGACTTCGTCTTTTTCGACGGGAGAAAAAGTTCCAGAGATTCACATCCTTCGGCCATCCCACACACAGGTGACTCTGACAGCTCGCACCAACCGGAGGAGGAGGGGTCGTGTGAACTCGTTACGCTCTTTGCTGCACACAACTGAGGGAGTCCTGCACTTTCCGTTTTTGACGACACGTAAAATAACTGCGAATACGAGGAACGGTGTTATATAACAAAAAAAAAAAACAAAACAAAATAAAAAAACAAAACAAGCAGTTTTAGTGGTTTTGAAACTTAAATTAGTCCCTGTGTCCTAGTTCATTTCTTAGATGAGGCAATATAAAAGATTTTTCTTGTCAGGATTTATGCATTTTGACAAAGTAACCCTGACATTGATGTAATTCCGCACAGCATTTCTGGTCTTAGGAGTCACTTTTCTGGCAATGTTACTTACAGTACAAAGTTAGAAAAAAAAAGAAATACCATGGCAGACATGCGTAGGACTTTTTGTTATTTACAGCACCTTTGCCAAAGTCCTCTGTGAAGTAGATAGACCTATTAACACTGAAATGGACATGATGTTTGAATAAAATGCATGTTTACATAAACAAAAGGTCTTAATGCTAAGCTCTTTAATAACATACCGAATGGCTTGTGCACGCATAAACTGATAAGTTCAGTGCGTTTTTGCAGTATCAGCATTTAAAGAGCAGTCAGAGCTGTTTTCTTTTGATGAGAAATCATGTCAACTTCCTGTTGACTTCTTGTGCCCTGGATTCTGTAAGTCGTGACCTGTAAATATAGCAGGAACATGAAATAGTCATCATGCCAAAAAATTAAATAAATAAACGGCCCTTCCAGTTGGTACGGAAGAGGAAATCTGAGGGCTTAAGTCAGATGCTGTGTCACGTCTGTTCATCATACATTTGCCCCCTCTGATCACTCTCTTCTCACCAACCCCTCAGATTAATCACTCAAAGGCAATGAAAATAGGACCGCATCTGTCATAAAGTGCCACTTCCCTTGCTCTTTTTTTCTTCTTTTATTTCTCACTTCTGCCTGTTTTTGTGTTCTCACACATTGTATGTTTTGTGGTACCGTCTGTTTCCCAGGAGAAATTGTGTGGTTATCTGTATGTCTATATCA
Organism: Sinocyclocheilus anophthalmus; assembly: GCA_018155175.1. NCBI lineage: Eukaryota > Metazoa > Chordata > Actinopteri > Cypriniformes > Cyprinidae > Sinocyclocheilus > Sinocyclocheilus anophthalmus. Next base: position 109,552 of record JADLZN010002973.1, read on the forward strand.
CTTATAGTAAGAAAGTGGCTAAAACATTATCAGTCAGTGTGTTCCCTTGACAACCAGTTCTTTTCACTAAATTAAGATGGTTAAGCAGACTAGCACACTTGAGAACGATTACATAGAACATACATGAAGTGTGTGATTTCTGTCTCTTACAGGTGCCCTTGGCTTTCAGAGCAGTTTTCCATCGCTGTGCCGATATACAATGGCATTATGTTTCTATTTGTTCTGGCCAACTTCTGTATGGCCACCTTTATGGATCCTGGCATCTTCCCCAGAGGTAGTGAAACAATCTTCAATATGATGTTTCTGTGTGTGAGAGTATACAGCTGTAGTAGAATGTGTGGCTGCCTTATTGGAAAAACAAGCCACTTTAGTCATTTTTTTTATCTCTTCTTCTTCATTTAGTCTGAACTATTTCAGTCAGTAGAAAATAGAATAGAATATTTTTTCAGTGAACTGACCTTGGCGTACTAAACTTCAGCGGAATCAACCTTAAAGCAGTGTTCTTATTGTTAACTAAAAAAAAATTTTTTTTAATGTTTTTAATTGAAATAAAATATAAATATTAGATGAAAAACTGTTTACATAAAAAAACTAAACAAAGATTAGAAATGTTACCTAAACTAAAATAAAAATAAGTTGAAGTTGAAGTACTCAAATTATTAAAAATAAAACAAAAAATAAAATATAATTTTAAATGTTAATCAATACCATAATAGTATACTAACAACACTGCGTTAAAGTCCATTTTACTTACCTAATGTTTCTGAGTGAAATGGAATATAATTAATTTTTTTATTATTGTTTATTTATTTTATGGAAAAATTATGAAGACCGTTTTTATTCATTTGGAGTAACATGCACTGATGAATTGTGCAGAAGAAGATGTGTGTTAAGAAACACAAAGGTCATAAAATAAATAGGGTTTGGATTCCATGTTGACTTTTAAGCAGGAGGTTAATAAAATACAAGTGTAATTTGATATACTGAGGAAGGCATGTTAAATTGTCTGTATGTGTGTGTTGTAGCTGAGGAAGATGAGGATAAAGAAGATGATTTCCGGGCTCCTCTTTACAAGACTGTGGAAATTAGAGGCATTCAAGTGCGGATGAAGTGGTGCTCCACCTGCCGTTTCTATAGACCCCCACGTTGCTCACACTGCTCTGTGTGCGACAACTGTGTGGAGGTAAACATACACACACCTTATTCCAGTGATTGTGTTCAGCTGTGACCCCAGTATGTGCATTGATAAAACACATGACATTACAGTTCATAGCAATTCCATAACATTTGTATTTACTGTATTTTTACTATCTTGTCTATGTAAGGGTAAGTCTTTGTCGTTAATCAGTCTGTCCACTCTTGCTCTGACTAATGCTTTGCAGACTAAACGATCGATTTGTGTTAATTAGAAAAGTGTGCTTGCTTTGGACAGCCTTAAGCTTTTCTCTCACTCTTTTACCATTATGACTCACACACACTCAACTTGCCTCTTCTCTCCTTGCAGGATTTTGACCATCACTGTCCGTGGGTCAACAACTGTATCGGCCGGAGGAACTACCGTTATTTCTTCCTGTTCCTGCTCTCTTTGACGGCTCACATAATGGGCGTGTTCGGCTTCGGCCTGCTTTACATTCTCTACCACACCCAGCAGCTGGACAGAGTGCATTCGGCTGTCACGTATCCTCAAACAATTGTTTAATTTTTATGTGTGCTCACACCAACATTTTTTGTCCAAAATTCAGAGTGTGACTGTGCAATAGTGTCTGCGGTGTCTTTAAGTGAGAGCTGAACTTGACTGATTTGTATTATGATTTACTGTTTCCTCCTTGACCCTTTATCAGTATGGCTGTCATGTGTGTTTCTGGGCTTTTCTTCATCCCAGTAGTGGGTCTCACTGGTTTCCATGTCGTTCTGGTGGCAAGAGGCAGGACCACCAATGAGCAGGTTGTGACATGCGCAATCATAATCTTCTGTTGTCGTGTTTGTTTTCCTGTCAATAACCATGTTGTTGTTGGTGAACTGGGATTAAAATCCCTATTAAGCAGTTTTATAATCCTACAAAATATGACCTCTCAGCCCTGCTTCTTTAGATTGTAATCTCATCTTAATCCTCTTCCCAAACCAGTTTCCTGCTTTCTTTCTGCCCATCTCTCCTCCTCTTTATGTGTTGACCACATGTGCACACATTCTTTGTATCTTATTGTCTCACTATTTTTCTCTACTGCCTCTTTTCATCCCTTTTTTATTATTTTTAGATGTTTACTTTTTCACTTTTATCTTTTTACTGTTTAACATTTTTTGTTTCAATTGACAAATAACTGATAAAGTAACTACTAAGGTTATTGTTTAATGGTCAACTCTATGTTTGTAGGTAACAGGGAAGTTCAGGGGAGGCGTGAACCCCTTCACAAATGGCTGCTTGAGGAACGTCTCGCATGTTCTGTGTAGCTCACAGGCACCCAGGTATGTTTTCTCCTGCTTTCATAACTTTGACCTATATGTTGTATTTTCTCATTGAGGTTTTAACACAGTGTTGTATTCTGATCTCTTAGGTATCTGGGTAGAAAGAGGAAGGCTCAGACAGTGTCTGTTCAGCCTCCTTTCCTCCGACCGCAGCTTACTGAGGCTCAACTGGCAGCCAAGGTGCTCGACAACGGAATCCAAGGAGACCTTCACCGGGTAAGGAAATTATGCCTTTTTACTTATTTGCTTCTGTCCAGCCATCTGCTTTTGGACAAGCAGTCTCTCAATAGGAATGAAATATCAGCATTTTTTTGTGAGCAAGTTGTTCCTTAGAGTTTTAATAAATTGTTCTAAGTGATTCACAAATCACAAATTGTTCTAAATGATTCATTAGGAAGTCAGTCTGAATTTGAATGATTAAAAAAAAAAACTTATCTGTTAACTAGATAGGCCATGGAAATGTGTAAATTAAATGTTTGAATGAGGCCATGAATGTTACCTAAGTTGCCACTTAGAAGCAGATATTCGTGCTGGAGCCAAAATCTCTAGGTCAGAGAGTTAGATTATTTTGCAAGCAAGCTCCAATTCCCCTCTCTGGCAGATGAAGCTCAAAAAAGATCTGTTTGTGACATTTACCATCTGATTGAGGACAGCTGACACAGACAGGCTTGCATTAATATGCCTGAAATGTAGACTGGCTTTTAAACTGTCAAAAGTATACAAGATGTCTGACAGGGCCCTGATTTCGTTCTTAAAGAATACAGGAACTTTCTATCAATTTGGAGCACTTTATTAAATGTATCTTAGTTTCAAAATGCAACCTGGAGTTATGCTTTTTGGCATGGATGGATCCAATTAATGGTTTCTAAAATGAAAGGCTCAGCTTGTAGCTTGCTGAGTTGTAAGCGCGGATAGCAAGAGGGAGGAAGGAGGTGTAGCGAATCAGCTCATGGGGAAATCAGGAATATTAATCATAACTAGTTATAATTAATTATAAATATTTAGATCCGCTGTAGATATTTAGCTGACCTCTCAGGTCAACTGTCTGTCAATTCTAAGAACGTCAATTCCCTGGTTAAGGGAAATAACTTCCTTAATGTACAATTCTACAAAAGCTTGTAACATAAGGGGCGGTAACACTGCACTTTCGTTCCATTGATCCATTCATACGCATGCGAAGGCGGGCAGAGCTGGAAACGCAAGCTAGTGTGAAAAATTTGGCATTTCGTGCGTTTCCAAAGTTCAAACGTTTGGTGAACTCGACCTGCGAATTCGCACACGTGAAGACGTGGTGCCAGTAGTAAGATCGATACGTCACTGCGGGAACTCTAGTGCAGAAATCAAAAATGGAGGAAGCGCTCATTTAGCGTAGCGCCGCGTCTATTTAAATAATACATCTTTAAAAGATTATAAAAATCAAATATATATATATATAGAGAGAGAGAGAGACAATATAATTACTATACACAATTGTATTATTATTAAATTACTTAATGTTGTTCATTATTTTATATTTATATTTTCAGAATAATTTTAAAATAAATGTTGCACACCTCAAGAAAGTATAAAAATTACCTATTTAAAGGGAAAAACCTACAACACTTAAAAATGTAATATATATGTACAGTCAAACCAAAATTTATACAGACACCTTGAACATTTCATTCATTAATACAGTTTATTCACTATAGTTAAAAAAAAATGGTAATAAAATATGACAGAGCAGAAAGTACTCCTTGTGGCGATCCTCATCCAGCCGAAGCTCCTGAATTAAAGAATGGAACTCATTCCGAGTCGGCGCCGTCGCAAAAGACACAGTACAAGCACATCTGAATCCATGTTGTGATAACCGTTGGAGCGTGAGTAGATCCTGCTTCCCGCATATAGACGCGGGTCCGAAAAAATTCGCACGTCAAAGTCTAGCGTGGACGCACCTTAATAATCTGCATGATTAAGTGACTCCAGTTATGAACAAACAATGAACAACGTCAAGTGTGATACAAGTAAGACTTTATTAACTACATAAACACTTAAACTAGTCTAACATACTACATAAACACTTAAACTGGTCTAACATACACATAAACACACACACACACACACACAAACAGGTGGTATAGGAAAGGGTTAAAGCTTAAACAGTAAAGAGGAGAGAAAATAAGAATATGAAGTTATGGAACCATTTGATATTCAGCAGATCTACAGCCTGAAGGGAACATCAGATTCTTAGTTCAAACACACCTTTGTAAAAAGGTGCAAATGATACCTAATGTATCAATTAATAAGACTAAGTTAAAATTTTTGCATGTCTCGTCTGTCTGAAAGAAAGGCTTGATGCAGTCCAAAGGTTCAAGTTGATCTTTGCTGAAGTTGGTTGATGAAAAAGAACCAGTTTGAGTCAGAGAATCTTGATGAATGGAAAAGTCAAGGCCGAAGGCCTGGCACAAAACTTAAGGATGTCCTGGAGCATTGTAGCCACATCTTTTCAGAATTCAAACAAACCACCGACTCTGGGCGCGTCACATGGTGTGATGCCTTTAAGGTCAGAGAAGATCCCCGCCTCTCAAGATGGGCTTGTCCAATGAGAAAGGCCGGTATCCCAAGTGGGAGTTTTGAGATACTGGGGATTTTTATGACCCTTTGCGTGAAAGCATGGTAATTTGCATATGGAACTTGAATCGAAATTACTAAAGATTCTCAGGACACTAATATATTGCCTATGTACCAACATATAATATACACGCTCATTTAGATCATCAGAAGGCGAATTCATAGATACTAAACATGGTAGGATTACATATAGTGAAAGGATGACAGGAATGGGTTCCATCATAAGCCTGCATAAAAACCGTTATAAAAAACTCAAGACAACATACACCATGAAGGATATGTGTGTTCATTCAAAGAAAGGTTTTCCTATTAATTAATCAGAGAAGAGTCCATTTTTACTGTGCACTGTGGATTTCCTATGGAAATTGTAGTGAGAGTGGTAATTCTCAACATGCCATTAGGTCGTAAATGGATCTGGTCTAGCAGAGGTGTCGTGGTTGCCATGGGGACCAGGGGGGGGCTGGTGTCGTTGCAGACATCCTGGCATCCAGTTTATTGGGTGAGGGGACTGTGACGATCTAATGAATAACTGATTTGTTAAATCAAATGAAAAATTGTGTGTTTGATTGGTCCAGATGCTACAGAGGTGCAGAATGCCAGAGAGAGCTGCTTGATAAGTGTGCACCAATGTGCAGAAATGGAAGGAACTGATTATTGGAAATGTTCATACACTTTTCCTCCATTAGCTTCAGAATTCCCGGTCTTATCCTTCTGATGAGGTTGCTGAATCTTTTGGCATCCTCTAACGTAATACCATTGCCCTAGTCCAAAATATTACAGAGGTGTGCCTACTGCAACCTGCTATTACTCAAGGAAAGTTGGCACACCAAATATTCCAGAACCTGAGAAAGACCCTAAAGTTTCTTCATTAGTCTTAGTCTATATCTTGAGATGAAAATGCTTAATAGTCTTAAGTCACATTTTAGTAATTTCAGTCTTTCATAGTTTTAGTCGACGAAAAGTCGTTGCATTTTTGACAACTTTTAGTCATTACTTTGTCAAGCTGCAGTTACCAACATTTATTTTGTAGCTATTTTATGTAGTCTTCAAACAAAAATATTTATTAATTCTTCTCTCTTTAGACCAAATCAATTAAGCTTATGAGAAATTTGAATCAAGAGTTGAATTTGGGAAAAACTTGAATAAATGATTTTATTATTATATATATATATTATATATATAATTGATCATTTTTGATATATTGCATGATAAGACAATAAGACAAATATGAAAGAAATACAAATTAAACTAATTTTTCAGATACAGTAAGTATACTTAACATATTTATTTAACATCTTATGTTGGTTAACATTAATGACACGGACAGGTACTTAATTAGGAACGCTGTCCCTTTAAGACAGAAGGCATGCATGTAATACTGACACACGTTCACTTAATCCATAACCGACTGTATTTACTTGAGATACTCTACACGATAGACATTTGGACTGCTGGGGGTGATTTTGAGCGCTGAGAACTGGATGGTGAATGTCTATGAGAACTGAAGAAGTGGAGCGTGCGAGAGAGAGAGCACTTCTATCAGCGAAATTCAGAGTCAACTAAATTTAAGTTAATCGAGAACGAAATTGTGACTCCGGGGAAAAAAAAACGGGACGTCTGGTCTCCTTATCCCTACCTCTTTGGGTGCTGAGGCCATTGTTTCAGATTGCTAGTTCGCGTTTTGGTAGCCTATCTATCCACTGAAGCTGCCATACTGAGACTAGATATGCAAACGGCCCTCATCCGATTGCAATCCAATGACAGGGATGCACATTTTGAAGGACAAGACAGTAGCTTATAGGGTGTATTTTGAATGTCCGGTAGTCCTCAAATAACTTTATAGTCCCGTCTTGTCTTGTTAATGAAGACGCGGCATACATTTCGTCATTGTTTTATCATCAGATATTAGTTTTAGCTCGTCAACATCTCGTCTTTGTCACAGAAAAAAATGTTCGTTAACGAATATTTTTCATCATCATCTTCGTTGACGAAATTAACACTGTTTGGTTCGTGCAAATCGGCTTGCATGGTATTGGGGTCCACGATTAATGGTTTTAAACCTGATAAGCACAATTCTTGTCTCAAATCATTAAATCACGGTTATTAATTAAGGTCAATAAAGAATTCATCACAAATCACCAATATACAGTGGGGAAAAAAAGTATTTAGTCAGCCACCAATTGTGCAAGTTCTCCCACTTAAAAAGATGAGAGAGGCCTGTAATTTTCATCATAGGTATACCTAAACTATGAGAGACAAAATGAGGAAAAAAAAATCCATAAAATCACATTCTAGGATTTTTAAAGAACTTATTTGCAAATTAAGGGTGGAAAATAAGTATTTGGTCAATAAAAAAAAATTTCATCTAAATACTTTGTTATATACACTTTGTTGGCAATGACAGAGGTCAAACGTTTTATGTAAGTCTTCACAAGGTTTTCACACACTTTTGCTGGTATTTTGGCCCATTCCTCCATATAGATCTCCTCTAGTGCAGTAATGTTTTGGGGCTGTCGCTGTGCAACATGGATTTTCAACTCCCTCCACAGATTTTCTATGGGGTTGAGATCTGGAAACTGGCTAGACCACTCCAGGACCTTGAAATGCTTCTAACGAAGCCACTCCTTCTTTGCCCGGGCAGTGTGTTTGGGATCACTGTCATGCTGAAAGACCCAGCCACGTTTCATCTCCAATGCCCTTGCTGATGGAAGGAGGTTTTCACTCATAATCTCACGATACATGGCCCCATTCATTTACACGGATCAGTCGTCCTGGTCCCTTTGCAGAAAAACAGCTCCAAAGCATGATGTTTCCACACCCATGCTTCACAGTAGGTATGGTGTTCTTGGATGCAACTCAGCATTCTTTCTCCCAAACACGACAAGTTGAGTTTTTACAAAAAAATTATATTTTGGTTTCATCTGACCATAAGACATTCTCCCAATCCTCTTCTGGATAATCCAAATGATCTCTAGCAAACTTCAGACGGGCCTGAACATGTACTGGCTTAAGCAGGGGGACACGTCTGTCACTGCAGGATTTGAGTACCTGGCGGCGCAGTGTTTTACTGATGGTAGCCTTTGTTATTTTGGTCCCAGGTCTCTGCAGGTCATTCACTAGTTTCCCCCCGTGTGGTTCTGGGATTTTTTTTGCTCACAGTTCTTGTGATCATTTGACCCCACGGGGTGAGATCTTGGGTGGAGCCCCAGATCGAGGGAGATTATCATTGGTCTTGTATGACTTCCATTTTCTAATAATTGCTCCCAGTTGATTTCTTCACACCAAGCTGCTTACCTATTGCAGATTCAGTCTTCCCAGCCTGGTGCAGGTCTACAATTTTGTTTCTGGTGTCCTTTGACAGCTCTTTGGTCTTGGCCATGGTTGAGTTTGGAGTGTGACTGTTTGAGGTGTGGACAGGTGTCTTTTATACTGATAACGAGTTCAAACAGATGCCATAAATACAGGTAACCAGTGGAGGACAGAGGAGCCTCTTAAAGAAGAAAGTTACAGGTCTGTGAGAGCCAGAAATCTTGCGTGTTTGTAGGTGACCAAATACTTATTATACAGAGGAATTTACCAATTAATTCTTAAAAAAATCCTACAATGTGATTTTCTGGATTTTTTTTTCTCATTTTGTCTCTCATAGTTGAGGTATACCTATGATGAAAATTACAGGCCTCTCTCATCTTTTTAAGTGGGAGAACTTGCACAATTGGTGGCTGACTAAATACTTTTTGCCCCACTGTATATATATATATATACACACACACACACAAAACAACCCACTACACCAGAGTCTGCCATTGGGAGCCGCGAAACAACATATTAGTTTGATGTAACGGGTGGAATAGTATTTAAATGTGTCAAGAGTGGGTGCAGGTTGGATGGGTGACAGGCACGGGCAGGGTGTGGGTCCAATAGCCAAGACTATGTTGACTCAATCCAGTGCACGCTGATAGGCAGCTGCTTTCAAACAGTCCCAGTTTTTTTGTTAATATTTTGGGGTGCTTGTCTTATTTTTTTCTTAAATGCATTAACTCAGAAAGCCTAATGGTTTATTGCTTGTTACATGAGAAAATAAATGAGTTTTGTCTACCTAATGTAGGAGATTTAATGCAGGTGTGATTCAGGTCATGGGTATGTCAATACGGGTCAGGTACGGCATTAAATAGCGTTGCTGCGGAAAGGTTAGGGTTGTTTGGTAATTCCTGCTGGGTGGGGTTTATCAAACAGGACCCTTGCAGGACTATTGTAGCGAATCAGCTCATGGGAAATATGAATAATTAAACCATAATAGTTATAATTAACATTCATATTTTAGATCCAATTAGATATGTAGCGACCATCAGGGTCAAGTCTTGTCAATTCAAGAACGGTAATCACTGGTTAAACGGAAATAACTTTTCTACGTACAATTCTAGAAGTTTTGTAAGCGTTAAATCTGCATGTTATTGACTCGGTTATGAGTAAACAAGAACACGTCAAGGTGATAAAGTAAGGTTTATAAATACATCATAAAACAACTTAAAACTAGTTAAATACTTACTAAACACATAAGAGGTCGAAATACGACATCACACACACACACACACGCGCGTGCATACAGTTGGTATAGGAAAGGGTTTAAGTTTAACTCAGCATAGAAAGAGGCCTAAAGAATGGATTTTATGGAACACTTTGCATGTATATTCAACAGATCAAAGCCTTCAGGAATACGTCAGATTCTGAGTTCAAACACACCTTGTAAAAGGTGTATCTGATACTTAATGTATCAATTAATAAGACTAAGTTTGAGACTTAGCGAGTCTCGGCGGTCTGAAAAAGATTCCTGATGCAAATCTTAAAGCTACCCGTAGATCTTTGCTGAATTCGGGGCGATGAGAAGAACCAGTTTGAGTCAGAATCACTTGATGAAAGAAAAGGACTAGGCCAAGAAAAGGCCCGGCACAGATGCTTTGGTATACGAAGCGTTTTCTCAACATCTATCCTTTGCTGTCATGACCGACACCCACCGGACTGGGGGGTCTCTTGAAGTGTGGCCTTAAAGCTGCCAGAGAGTAACGCCCTCTCAAGATGGCTTGCCCAAATGGGGAAGTCGGGAATCTCAAGTGGGAGTTCTGGGTGTATGGCCTTGTCTCATAAGCATGGTAATTTGCATAGTTAATTCATCTGCGTGGCTGATGCAGAAATAGTAAGGATATTAGAACATCAAATGTTGCAGAGGTATCACAGAATATGCACTCTCAGTCGATCACCGAAGCCGAATTCAGATACTAGACAGGTAGGGTACACATGACTGAGGGTTTATCGGTAAGCATGACTAAAACTGTCGATAACTACAACAGATTAAAAATAAACACAGCACTAATAGACCACAATGGCCTGAGAAACAATGGGTGTTCATTCAAAGAAGTTTTCCTATGAATTAACTAGTGAACAGTCCATTTCTCCTGTGAGGTGTACCCCTGTTTCTGGAGAAAACAGGAATGAGAGGCGGCTCGCATTCCACAAGGTTGTAAATGTATCGGGTAACCATGAAACCAGGGTCTTGTTCGGCGTTCTGGGGTGTTACAAAGTATTTGTGAATCTAGCTAACAAAATATATATTGTGTGTTGGAGTGTTCCAGACGCTACAAATTCCCCCTTTCGAACGTTGTTGTCCATAAAATAGACAACAACGAGCGATGTCAAGGTGCAGAACAATCGAAAACACACCTGCCACTCACGGCTGGGAGCCCGTTGCGTGGCTTTTGGTTGTGGTGCCGTGGTGGATGATGTCAGGTGGTGTGCTGTGGTGATGTAAGCTTTAGCAAGGTGCGGGTCCTCGAGCTTACGCAGCAGGTGTCGAGGCTGTGTCACCCGTCATCCTGAAGTGAGTTAGTCCGGATAGGATGTTTTTGTTGATGTTGTTAGCAAGTAGGCTATCTGTGGTACCCACGATGGGGAACAACCGGGTTAGACTCTCACTGGTGAGAGAGCAGGTGGTTCCAGGGATTGCAGGTAATTGATATGGAGATTTTGTAGTGTGCAGAGAGTTTAAGACTGACCTAGTGATGATGGCAGGAAAACGGCAGGTGGTTGTGAGCTCTCTGCTCTGCTCAACGTCACTAGAAATCCGATGTTTGCGGTGTAGCTGGGTCTTGTGGCGGCACCGACTTGAGCTTTCCTGAGTTGTGTTGGTAGAGCTTTCGATGTTGGGCATGTGGGCCCGTTGCTCAATTCAACGTTGTCTGGCTGCTTCTGGGGTTGTCGACCGGTTTCAAGGGATGCTCCTTCCTTGGAGGGGCCTGATGCTGTGTTGTAGCAGGCAAGGAGTCAGAGGTTTGTCGTTCTCAATACTCCTTCAGTTGAGTTTGTTCAAGGAGCTCTTTTGCAAGTTTCAGCAGCTCCTGTAACCCAGAAGTAAGCGTGTCCAGCTGTCCTTGTGTAGCCACCGTTCAGCACCCGTGTGGAGGAGGAAGTTGTGGTGGACTGCTGTTGGACATAACGTGGTGTTTGCAGGATAAGGATGCCCTTTTCCTCAGGGTTGGTCTGGAACAGGGTCCGTTGCGACATGGTGTGGCTCCGTCCTCTTCTGGCTGGGTTTCTGTAGAAGGGTTTGCATCGTGGCAATGTGGGTGCCCTTGGTGCCCGATTTGGATTCTGATGTGAAAGTTCAGAATCTGGGGGTTTTGGACAAACACAGTGGAGGCCTGGCTTGTTAAAGGCTTCTGTTGTCGGTTACGCAGATGTGTAGGCATTGCTGCGGCAGGCCCTAATGCCTAGTGACTGATGCGCCGATTGGTCGTCCTCCGCAGCACAGGAGTAGTAATCGTGAGCTGGAGTAGTTTGTCAACGTTCCTTGGTGTAGAAGCATGGGGACGGACGTTCACGCGGCCCTCGCTGGTGTTGGTCGGCACCCGATCAAGTCCTGTGTACAGACCTGGGTCCCCCTGAGAGTTTTTTTAGGTGACAGCAGGTGTGTCTCTGGCCAGCTCGTTTGGGGTCTGTGGGGTCACACGGTGTGGGTGTCTGCAGTGATCCTCTGGAAAAGTCACTGCCCCACCCCCTTGTGGCTGCTGGATGGTGACGTGTGAACAGTGGCTCTCGACCCCCCCTCGCAGGTTCAGACTCTTGGATGAGGGGGTGGGCCTGCTGGCCAGGGAAAGTTCTGTTTCGTGTTTCCCTGTCTATTCACCTTGTGGTCTGCAAGCATATTCCATTTTTGACATTGAATTCACCTCCGTTCGTGTTCGGTTGCCTGAAAATGTTTTGTTTTTGTTGCCACGCTGCAGAGTGGCTTCAAGGGAGCAGAACTGTGACAGTGTGACAAGCAGAAGTGCTTTGGTCCCTTTCCCTTCCCCTTTTCGTAGTGTGACAGGGCGTTGCAGGCTGCATGCCTCTGGCGATCAACAATCACGATATCTTCAGCCGCCGCTGTCTTTTGCTTTATAAGTCTACCTGGGCAGCCGGTTTAGGACTGTTATAATTCTTTATCGAACAAGTGCACCTCTATTGTGAGCTAAGGGTGTGAGACCCTCAGCTTCTGGCTGAATGCAGGCGGCATTGCTGATAAGGCCTAGCGTGGGGCCCCACCCCTACTCACTTTAGTTTCACATCCAATGTTTAAGAGTGGAATTAGTCGTGAAAAACAGTCTTTCAAGTCCGTGGATGGCCTTTTTCCAGCGGCGCTGGCGTTGAGGCACGCTGGTGACGAGCCTCTGTGAAAGACTGGTATTGCTTTTCTGTCGCACCACTCGGTGAAGGTTTCTGACTGCATACGTTTCTTTGCTTTCTCTCGTGCCAGCACTGGTGTCAGTCTCGCAGAATTCCCGTGACTTGCAGTTTAGCTAATATAACTCCTGTCTGGGCCTGAGCGGTGTGGGCGACGGCACGATGGTGATGTGGCTAAGTGTTGCTTAGTAGGCAGTTCGCTGCATTCTATCTTTGCCAGTGGGTAGGGCCCCCCTGTGGGCCGTCGAGCTTGAATGTCATGTCCCTACCGTCGCTTATACTGATGCAACTGGTGGTCCTGTAGCTGCCAGGTCGGGATGTTGGGGTGAATGTCTGCGACATTACCGTGTGCACACCTTGCGCGGAACACCAGAGACGACGAGAGGACACCAGGCAAATGTCAGGACTACAAGCAGGTCCCCGTTACCTATATCCTTAAGGGGAAAGGCTTGTAGTGCCCCAGTGTTAAGGTAGATAGATGGTGGAGGCAGCTTTAGTGAGGAGGGCTAGATTTGTGTTTCGTGAACACAAAGGAGAGTTGTTAGTAACGTTTGGTGAGGGGCCCGTAAGCAGGGGTCCGAAGATGACCCGGGCTATACACTGATGGTCCACGGGTTTGGTACTAGACCGAAACTGAAAATAACATAAGATACACTCAAAAAAAAAAATACGCGGAACAGATACCCCTATCTTAGTTCGCTTATAACGAGTAAGCGCTAAGCAGGTTTCCTCCCCACTGTTCCCCTGTGTGATGCTGCAATAGACTTCTTAACCCTAGGGTTAGGCTGTTAGCTAATCTAGCAGGGACCCACCAAATACCTCGTCCAAAGAAAAAGAAACAGTGGGAATTGTATCTAGTTTTATGTTAGCCTACATTGTTTTGCAATGGTAGCTGCCCTTCAACGTAATAGGCCTGGCACTGAGGCGTGAGGAGAAGAAGAGAGGAAACAGGGATTATGCTACTAATAAACTGTATAACTCGCTAAGGACGTCACAGGCTCGATACTACTGTAATCCATCCCTACAGCCGCATTATGGATGGTGTTGGTGAAATAACTAAAATAAGGTAAAGGTAAAACACAACAAACAAAAAAAAAAAATGAATAAAATAAAAAGGGCCGTTTAAGACGATGTAGGAAATTCAACCGGGGGATAAGTAAATAAAACAAAAATAACAAATGAAACAAAAAACTGGTCTTTTAAATAAAACAAAAATAATAAAAAAGAAATAAAAAATTTGATTTAATTAAATCTCAAATGTAATAAAAATCAATTTAGCTGAATTGGTACATTTGTTCTAAACAAATGTAAATAAATGCAATACAATTAAAGAGAGGTAGAATAAAGTTAAAACAAAAATAAACAATAACACAAGGAAAACCCAGTATGTGGGTGGGTCCAAGGGACCTTGTGATGGCTATCTAAGTAAGGCAAGTGACCCCAGGGGTTGACGGAGAGACCGAGAGGGAGGAGAGGTGTGGTTAGAATAGTTACATTTACTTACGCTATAAGCGTTGCCAGATGTAAAAAGTAGCAGTGAGATAAAGGGATTAGCTTAGGTAGCGTTTAGTTACAAGCATTCTTTGTTTGCACGGGGCTCTGTGAAGCGGGATGGTTGTCAGATCTAACGGAAGAGTCTGCTCAACACTTCCGGGGTAAGTATGTAGGGACCAATGCAAAGCCCCCCACAACAGGGGCAGGTGGAGCGAAGTCGACCGCTGTGAGCAATGCCATCCGGGAAAACTCATGCATCGTCCCAATTACAAATTAATTCATTACTCAAACAGCACCTCATTCCACTTACCAGGCACTGGGGATTCGTAGTCGCTACGATAGGAATAACACAGCCATTTTACGTAAAGGTTCACATTTACGGCGAGGTCAAAAATGAAATAACAATGATACGTAAACCATCATAAGGCCCTTAAAAACTTAATGAAATGAGGAGATCAGCGCTCCAGATCACACCACAGTCTGTAAAACCATGGCTTCTCTCCCCCACCGAATCCAGACGATCATTCTGGACACATTTTTATGAGTGAATTGAGATGCGTCGTCCCGAAACCCCAATCGACCTATGTCCCAGGGCCTAACCAAAAGAGATTAGGACAGTTCTTTGCTAAAGTCAGGTTAGTTTCTTATCGGACGATTTAAACACATTATAGCACTGAGACTTTCTACTACCTGTAGGAAGGCACCTTCAAGCTATAGTCGTAGCGACTTCTCAGCCCCTGGTCCTTCGCCCGCTCCTTTTGCGATGTATAAGCGTTACGTAATGCCTTCATCATGGTGGCGTCGATCTGAAGACAATGATACATAACCCCCCATAACAAATGGCCCTCCGATCAGTGAAATGAGGAGCATCGTTCAGATCACCTACACAGTACTGAAGATGGGGATTTCTTCGCCCAAAATCAGACTGATTTATTCTGGTATCATTTATATGAGCTGCTAATCCCGAGTTTTCGTCGTCAGAAAATAGACTTGTGATCTACTAACACAGAAATTAGGATTTCATCGCTAAAGTCAGGTTAGTTTCTTATAGTACGATTTAAAAACATTATAGCACTAAAACTTTCTAATACCTGTAGGAAGGCACATTCAAGCTATAATTTTATCTGATTGTAATCAGGAACTGGTATGCGCATGGAGAAGATGTTACTAACTTATGAAACAGACACATAAGATTTATTATTGGGTCTGCTTGCAAGCAATGTTTTAAACGACTCCACCGTTCTAAATTACTTCTCGTACTGCCTAAAGTAGGAAACTATTTTTTCCCCAGCAATGTGAATGCCGGGATTTTCTGGCTAGCTTGTCAAAGTTTCTGGGGGTCACATCCTGCGCTGCTGCGGGGATGCTTGGAAGTATTAAAGTTCTGTTCTGTCAGTTGTTAAGCAGAAAGTGTTGGATCTCCCCTTCGTAGCTTGTTGCATATGAGGGAGTTTGCACGGCTGAATGAGGATGCGTGAGTAGGGTGTCTCTCCCACTGCGTCACTTTTCGCCGCCTGTAGGAGTCCCTGAATTCTCTTCGGAACATGTCAAGCTTGTATTGAGTGTTGTTCAGCTGCTGGATCAGAGTCTCACTTCTGGCAACTTTGTCTAAGAGCTCAGAAATTGCTGCTTTAATAGTAAGTTGGTGGGTGTGTCCTTTCCAGGTCCTTTCTGGCTACCTTTCCAGGTGCTCTTGCTGTTCAGCAGCTTTCAGAGCCTTTTTAAATCTATTGATTTTCTCCTGTAACTCCATTTTGCTGGGGTCCTTGTGGGCTACAGCTGTGATCTGTTGCTTGAGATCATTAACATCCTGTTTCAGACCCATGAGGTTGTTTGCCAGGAAGATGATGATCTTGGTGAGCTATTTGTAGCCATAACTCTCGCTTGAGTCATGAGTCTGAGGTACACTTCTCTCTCTGTGTCCAGCTGCTTTCGGCTCAGTAGGTGGTCGTCGGGCGTGGGTAAAGGGGGTGTTCCTCACGACCCCTGGCCAGCCCTCTCTGTTCTGCATTCTGGNGCCTGGCCAGCCCTCTCTGTTCTGTATTCTGGGCAGTTAGTCTGAGCATCTTCACCGTTTTGACACACTGGTGTTGAGAGTAATGGCTAGAGACTACTACAAGATCAAAACAGAGTGTGAATGCTAAAATATTTTTGGGTCAGCATATGTTTTGCTGAAAAGGGGCGTAAACAGGATTTTGAAATGATGACTTAAGAATACTGTCAAATTATTGTCAAATTATCAATCAGAATTTACTGACGGTTCCCCAAAAAGGCTCAATCTCTGAGGAAGTGAAGTAGAAAAGGGAAAAGCAGAAGGAAAAGGAGAGCATTTCAATTCAGATTATGCTTATTATTTTTTTTTTTTTTTTGAAAATAAACAAGTCAAAAATAGAAATGTCTTTGGTTCCTTTTGAGGTTCAGAGAGAACATCAGAACAAAAGGGGGCATAACATGTAAATGGTTTTAAAATTAGCTGACTGCTATTAACTAAACAAGGTAATCATTCTGGTATTAGGAACAAATAGCAGCACTAGTGTTTAGTGTGTTACTAAAAGCACCCAATACTTTAATGAGTCTTTCCTCGATAGACAGTTAAGATTTAATTAAATTTAGATTTAATTAACTAGTAACTAAGCAATAGCATTCAGGAAGGATACATCTAGATAGTTAAATTCGCTGAGACGAATTGAAGATTGAGAAACATAGAAAAAGAAGAAAAAGAAGGAAGAGAAATGGAAAAATCAGAAACGAGGGATTAGGTTGAATTCAAATTGCTTCACACTGCACACACACAACTGTATTTAAAAGCTTCAAATAAAGAGAGTTAACCCCTAATTGTTAAAGCTATTAGAGTAGCTTAGCCTAAAATGAAACTATACTAAGTCGTGTTAGCTTAGCTGCTTCAAATAGTTTGTTTACAAACATGGCGTGTTGTGCTATGTGCCGTTAGCACTTCCTGTGACAAGTTGTTGTCCCGGTAACCAATGCATGCCAGTGCAATTAAAAACAGTTGAATGTCTGTCTATTTTAAAAAGTTGCCCACAGTTTTAGAAAGTGGTGCTTTCAGCCTTCAAGACTTGTTGCATTTTACCTAAGCATTCGGTGGAGTGCCGTCTATAAGGCAACAATTAAACTTCTGGCAATTGTTTAAAGAATTACAAAAGTGTTAACTGAAGTTAAAAACGGTTTAAACAATATGTAGTATGTTTGCCTCACATATGAGTACTAAAGTACAGTATTACACCTTTAATTTCACTCAGCGAGTGAAACACAGTAATGACCACCAGGTTGCTCGGCTTATATATATACAGTCAAAGTGTAGATGAATTGCTTCAATCTAATTATAAACTATAAGGCCTTTATGCTGTAGAAAGGGGAGCAGCGCTCACATCTACCTTGATATAACTGTACTGAGATTTCTTCAAAGAAACAATTGAAACAATACTGCAATTTGTTCTTTTCTTTTTTTTTTTTTGATTTCTTCACTAAAGCCTATTACATTATGGTACAGTTTGGACATGCCGCTGAGCTGAGATTAAGACTTACGCTTTGTCAAGACAGATTCATGCTTTAATACTGAAATTAGGGTTTATTTGCTAAAATCAGATTAACCTTACAACGATGCCATTAAGCATGAAATACATAAAAACTCTCACAATTATAATAGCAGTACCAAATCAAACCCCCACTTTATCTGCATCTCAACAAGCCAGCAAATAGGGACACCACCGGGCATATGAAGTCACGTCCTATTTTAACCTGGACTATCAAGCACACACTTTAAGGTTGACAGTGTTTAAGCTCATAACCATCATTTTATCACACCCGCATTTCCTCCACCAATCTGTAGCTAATCAGCTCATGGAAAATATGAATAATTAACCATAACTAAATATAATTAATTATTCATATTTTAGATACGCTGTAGATATTTAGCTGACCACTCACGGTCAACCGTCTTGTCAATTCTAAGAAAGTTAATTTCCTGGTTAAAGGAAATAAATTTCTTACTGTACAATTCTATAAGTTTGTAACGGAAATCTGCATGATTAGGACTCCAGTTATGAGCAAACAATGAAACACGTCAAGTGTGATACAAGTAAGACTATATTAACTACATAAACACTTAAACTAGTCTAACATATTACATAAACACTTAAACTGGTCTAACATACAAATACACACACACACACATACAGTGGTATAGGAAAGGGTTAAAGTTTAACACTAAAGAAAGAGACATAAGGAATGACATTTATGGAAACCATTTGCATATTCAGCAGATCTAAACCTGAGGGAAAACGTCCCCGATTACATCTACCCGCCCCGGCATGACCAACCACAAACCTTTGTAAAAAGTGTAACTGATACTTAATGCATCAATTTAATCGACTAAGTTTGATACTTGCGTAGGTCTGAAAAAGATTCCTGATGCACTCTTAAGGCCCAAGATCTTGCTGAAGTTGGTAGATGAGAAAGAGCTAGTTTGAGTCAGAGTCACTTGATGAATGAAAAGGACTAGGCCGGAGCCTGGCACGAGCTTTGGTATCCTGGAGCGTTTCTCACATCTTCATCTTAGCATCTCACTGAACCACCGACAGGGGCGGGTCACATGGAGTGTGGCCTTTTAAAGCCTGCAGAGATCCACGCCTCTCAAGATGGGTTTGTCCAATGAGGAAGGCTGAAATCCCAAGCGGAGGTTGGAAATACTGGGGATTTTTATGACTCTTTGTCTGTAAGCATGGTATTTTGCATATGTAATTCGCTGGAGTGTTGAGGCACAAATTAGTACCGATTCTTAGAACATCAATATGTTGCATAGGTATCAGCATATAATATACACACTTGTTTCGATCATAAGAAGGCGAATTCATAGATACTAAACACGGTATATGTAAAGTTATATGAATGAGTGGTTTATCGTAAGCATGAATAAAAATAGTCTATAATACAACAGATTAAATACAACACAGCAATAATATACACAATGGCCTGAAGAAAATGGGTGTTCATTCAAAGAAGGTTTTCCTATGAATTAATTAGAGAACAGTCCATTTCTCTGGGCATTGTGTGTCTTTCTTATGAGGAAAATGCAGGGAGTTTATCCCCTGCATTCCTTTTAGGCCATAAAACCAGTGATATCATGATTAGTTGTCATGGTGACCAAGGTTGGGGGATGGTGTTCAGCCGAAAACCTAACATCCAGTATATTGAGTGAGGGGACTGTGACGATTTGTTAATCTAATGAATAATTGATTTGTTAAATCCAAAATAAAAATTAGTGTGTCAGATTGGTCGAGACGCTACATTCTGCTGGTCCAATAGAGCCATATTTTATATTAACCGTGGATTTAAGTTGTCCCAGAAAGCCCACTTATGTTAGTCAAGGAGTTGGTTTTGCAGAACAAGATGCTATTTTATTTCAAAAGAGCATGGAAAGTTATGTTTTCAATTATATGCATTTTCAACTTCAACATTACTCTGAAAAAAGTACAGCCAATGAAAAATGTCC
Source organism: Sinocyclocheilus anophthalmus (assembly GCA_018155175.1). Classification (NCBI taxonomy): domain Eukaryota; kingdom Metazoa; phylum Chordata; class Actinopteri; order Cypriniformes; family Cyprinidae; genus Sinocyclocheilus; species Sinocyclocheilus anophthalmus. The sequence continues at coordinate 129,344 of JADLZN010002973.1, forward strand.
TTTTTAAATGGAGGCATTTCGATACTGTAACTATTTGGGTAGTATGGATGGAAGAAGATGGTATAAAAAATGATGTACACCCACACATTTACATTTATCAGCTTATACAAATTGTGTAATTGTCTGTTAGTCTCTTAAGTCAACTACAAGTAATTATATTCATTCCTTCATGCAGAATTTCATTACCTCTGTGAAACTGGAGTGATTTTTAACATGTATGGCCCACTTCAGGTTCCTCATAGCCTTTCAGTTGAATTGAGATTTTGATTTTGACTTCTAAAAGTAAAACTTTTTTCTGAACCATTCCTTTGTGGGTCTGCTGCATGTGTTGATTCATTGTCATGTTGAAATGTATCCTCAACGTCATGTGAAGTTGAGTCAAATGTAGCTTCAAGGTTTTTTGGGGGGGATTTTTTACAGATGGCTTCATGTTCATCTTAAGCATTATTTGATATAATGTGGAATCATAGTTGCAGTTATGTTGGCAATCTGTACAAGTCATTATAAAATTTACATAACATTAAGTGTCATTTGTAAAATTATACTGCCTTTTATCTATTAACATCTGTAAAATTCATCATCTGTATGTTCTAGTAATACAAGGAAAAAATACATCCTTAAAAAGTCTTAATGTCATTAAATATCTTGGAATGAAAAATATACTAATTATGTACCATATTAATTATGTGATTATTTTACTTCAAAAGTTTGTAATTTACTTAAGTAAATATGATCACTGCATGTTTAAAATTAAAAAGACTGCACCTATTTTTCATTCTATGTGCTCACAGTTTCAAGCTATGAAGACCTTACTTTTTTGCCAAGCCGTTGCATATGATCTATGTAATGAATGATGATAGATGTTGGGTACACAATAAGCTGCATGCGGCATTTAATTCAACATAAATCTCTGCCTGCCCCGTCACAAGAAAACTCTGCAGAATACTCAACCTAGAAATAAAATGCACTTCAGCGGGTGTACTTACTTTTTCACAGCACTGTATTTTTATCACAAAAATGTATATTCATTGTCTTTTGCTGTTTTCCAGCACCAGAGGGCTCATGATGATCCTGTGGCTCAGAAATATACATTCCATGATGTCATCACTGCTGGCCGGGACATGCCCATCAAACTGAGAGTCCTGCAGAGCCGTAGTTTAGTGCCCGGACTTTACGCCACACACCTACAGCGCTGGCTCACACACTATCACCCCAGTCAGGTATTGAGCTGAGTTTGTGTGTGTCCATAGGCTCGTTGTGCATTTGAGGTTGTTTCTGTGATTTATATGAACCATTTTGTTTCTTTTCAGATCCTGGTCCTGGATGGACAGATGCTGAGGACAGAACCAGCTTTAGTGATGGACAAAATCCAGAAGTTTCTAGGCCTGACAAATACGCTCAACTACCACAAGATCCTTGCGTAAGAAGCTTGTCCCCAAACGCTCAAAGTTTCTCATTTCTCTTTTATGATTGATAATTAAAAGTCATTAATATGAAATACATTATTGAGCACCTGGAGTGTTTGGTTTAGAGCTGCTTTGAAGTGTTTCACAGTAGTCTCCTCGTCCTGATGGATCCCCTTAATCTGACAGGTTCTCAAGGGTGCTTGTTAATTCCCTGCTTCTCTACCACCTCATGTACACTCTTTCTCTTTAGTCAACCCCTTCCACTTGTCTCTCTTTCTCTCTCTATCTGTCCTCTGTCTCATGCTGTTCCACATAACCTCATAAGCAGTAACATCTGTCAACCACATCTCCCACTGTACAGTGAAGATGGTTTGTCCTGTGGCAGCCCCTCTCAGGAGGCCTTGCTGTGCACCATCTGTTTATGTTCCCTTTTGATTAGGCTGATATTGAAACATTGTCCTGTTTTTGCTACCTGTCCTTCATTTTGTCCCTTCCTTCCTGATGCAGGTTCGATCCGAAGAAGGGCTTCTGGTGCCAGCTGCTAGATGGAGGGAAGACCAAATGCCTGGGGAAGAGTAAAGGGAGGCGATATCCTGACATGGACGTTGATGTGAGATTATGATTCTGGTTCACATTCCTGTCTTTTTTAGTTTGCTTGACATTACAAAGTGTTGGGGGGAAAAGGAAGCTTAGACATTTTTGGTATATTTGACTCAAATCTCTTCAGTTTTCATAATCTCAATAGCAAAAACTGCATGAAATTCGATTAAAATTCGATTTTTTGAAATACACTACCCTCTACCGCACTCATTATGACAGACCTATAGAAAAAAATATTTGACTCTTTTTCTTTTCTAAGAATGGCTTAACTTGAAGTGATGTGGGAAAAAATTTGGGGAAAAAATGTTATTTTAAGGTACTTTATGATATGTTGCCATACGGCAACAGCATGCAATAGTGGATCTAACTTAGAATAAGTGTAAGTTTACTTATAGTTAATATTTTTCCTCAGAAATGTCGTTTGTGTTGATTCAACTGGTGCTATTATAAGCTTTAACACAGTACTTATAATTGACACCTTATAAATACTTTCCAACAACTTTTAAGAATTTTACTAAATATTTATTTATAAAGTTTTTTCTATGAAGTAAAAATGTATATAATGCAGTTAATAATACATGTAAAAGTGAATACGTAAAAGTTAATACATTTTAAATTGTTATTGTAAGTAAATTAATAAATCAAAACAAACTTAACGTCTCCCTCAATCTCATTTGCGTAAGAATTGTCACGTGACGAATCTGCATTTTGGTGGATAATAGACTTAATGATAATGCTTGCCTGTTGTGTGGAATAAAATGATGTTCCGCGTTTTTAACAACATACACGAACTGCAGAGAAATCTGGAGACAACGAAAAACTCAGATGACGATATTAATGCCGTGCTTAATGATTCCGGACCCGGACAATCAGATAAAGGTGATCCACAGGACACAGCCGGTTTAGCCGCACACTACTTTATTGCCGACCATTTACATCCAAATGTTAATTTTCACAGAACACAACCTTTAAATAGATTTTAGAATATAAACTGTTTATCGTCTATTCAATAACACTAAATAAAAAGTGTGTGCCTCATTGCGCATTAACTTGAATCAAGCCCAACAAATATCTGTTTTAAAAACAGTGGATGAGTAATTAAATAAAAGCCTCCTTTGAGATCGTTTAGGCAGACATGTTTATTGTGCATTTTAAACGTGTTTATTGCTAAGTTTAGTGTGGCAAAATAGAAGCGCAGCTGTAATTCGTGGGCAATGTATGTGGTTACCATGACAACCTCACGCACTTGCCACTGCTCTATGTGAATGTGAATATGTAGATTTACTATAGCAAAACTAAAATGTGTTTAAAAGTACGTCTGACCAAATCCACCGGTTCGGTTTGGCCCCCCCAAACTCAAACGTCAAGCTACACCTATGGTCATTCCACTATTGCACAGTGTTGCCGCTTGGCAACACATACATTTGAATGATTTACCAAAAAATAATTTTATAAAAACTTTTTTGAGAGGTGAATATGGACACCATAACAGTGATGTCACCCCGCATTTTTTTTTTGGGAAGTGACATGGGATGGTCCTTGTTTGTACTGCGTTTTAGTTTGCTTTCAGCAAACTTACCGGACAAGAGATTGGCAGTCTGTCAGAAATCTCGCCACAGAAAAAAAACTGCATGTCATGTGACTTAACCAAAGCACATCATTGGCTAAACTAAGGTCTTCTCTTTCCAACGAAAAAATGAGAATGTTCTCTTAAAGACACAGTGGCAAGGAAAGGAACACTCAAAGTATGTTGTCAAATGGCCACACCATGCGGTAGAGGGTTAACAGGTTGGTCATAGTGTTTGTTTTTTTTTGTTTTTTTGAAAGAGGTTTGTTCATCCCTCACCAACATACATTGTTTATCAAAATATAACAATAAAACATGTTTGTGAAATTTGTCATCATGGATGACAAAAACGGCCTTTGTAGTAGCCATTTACACAGTCTTCCAGGTCACGTGAGCTTTCAGAAATCATACTAATATGCTGATTTGGTGCTCAGGAAACTTTTCTTATTGTCAGTGTGGAAAACAGTCCCACATATATTTGTGGAAACTGTGATACATTTTTTTGATGAATAGAAAGTTTAAAAGAACCGCATTTTAAATATAATTATTATGTAACATTGTAAATGTCTTAACTGTGTGTTTGATCAATTTAATGTGCCTTTGCGGAGGAAAATAATAATTATAACTAATAACTATAATTAAAAAAAAAAAGAATTCTACTGACCCCAAACTTTTAACCGGTAGTCTATATGGTTAAATAAGATTTCAATGTAAAACAGAAAAAATAATAACCAATAAAATCATATAGCCCAGAATCTACAGTCTAATCAAGTCTAGACAGTATTCCTATGGGATGAAATTAGTCTCAAATTTCCTGTTGAATATTAAATTTTACTCCGAAATAGGTGTGTGTGTGTGTGTGTGGTGTGTGTGAGTGTACGTGTGTGTGTACCACAATAAAAGTTGTCGTTTACTATATGTGTGTGTGTGTGTGTATAGTATATATATATATATATATAGCCACATCATGATTATTTAAGAAATATTAGTGGTGTAGTATATATATATGATATAATATATATATATTCATTTATGATGATTATATACAAAATATATTTACATATATTCGTAAATATAGCATGTATTTTTGAGTGCTTTTATATATTATATATTTTTGATTAGATTATATATAAATATATATAGAGATTATTTATAATACAGTTTACTACACACACTTTATATTATGTGGTCAACAAATATTTTTTGGATGTAATTCTTCCATTATTAAAAGATTTTGTTGTCAGTCCTAATCGATATATATTTTTCTACTATTATATATATATATATATATATATATATATGCACACCCACACACACACAAGTACAGTTAACTTAACATTCTATAAGTCTGTTTGCGGCCCCCAAATTCTTGTTACTTCAGGGTCATTCAGACTGGTGTATTTTCTACAAGGGCACAGCTTCAGTCAGATCTTTTAACAGACTATGATAAAGAGAGGCTCAGTCAGATGCCGAGGACCTTGATGTTACCTTGAGGCTTCTTGGCAGACACATCAAAGTTAATGAGGGGTGAAAGAACAGCCTGATGTGTCGTGGCTTTGCAGAAGCAGTCGCAGTAGCAGCACTCTTGAGAGAAAAAGCTGTACACAGAGGGGGACACTGTAATTTAACACACATAGTCACAGTAGTGGCTTAAGGTTCATTTCTAGGTAGAAAAAAAACAACATGACCTTAAGCCACTACCTACTGTGACTAATGTGTTGTATATAGAGATCTATCGACGTAGAGTGTCTGGACGGTGTCTCTGTTGTGAAGGCTTGGATCTCCATCCCCATAGGAAGTCAGATGAAGGCGTTGTACCGTGCTGCTCTTAACACTTGAGGACCTATTTTGTAGCCCCCCCCCATTTTGAAACTCACAGTAGATGAGTGATGCTGATGATGTTTAAATTAATGAAAATGTAATGCTGTAGAAAATTAGTATCGTTAGTCTTTGGTATCGTTGCCTGGTGGTTAGTGCACATGCTTTGGCGTACATTTCCTTTCCACTCTATACTGTTCTTGTCAATAAGTGACAAAAGGTCAAAAATAATTATAGAAAAAGCACTTTAATTTAAATAATCATTCTATACAAATATGTATTCATGTGCCCAGTAAAAAATATTCCTGATACAATAAGCTAATAATGTTTTTTTTTTGGTTATTGCTGATATTAACATTCTATACTATCTAGTGTAAGTAAATTAAAAATAAAATGCTGAACGGTTTAAATTCTAGAAGTGAATTTGGACATTACAACATAATGTACATTATGAAATTAAATTGATGTTGAAGTGTTTTTTAAAAATCCAATTTAAGTGAGCATCAGTCAGTCTAATCTAAATGAAAAAATTGGGAAATTGAATAAATGCTAGACATTTATAATAAAGCCACACATAGCTTGAGCATGACTTTACATGTTCATTACATTTTGCAAAAAACTGACCCCATCCTCTTCCTCCACAGTCCCGGATCTTCCTGAGAGAGTATTATCATGAGCACAACATTGAGCTCTCCAAGCTGCTGTACAAAATGGGCCAGCCGCTGCCTAGCTGGCTTAGGGAAGAGTTGCTCCACAGCAGGTAACCTGAAGAGGGGGGTGGGGACACAATGGTCAGACTCGGACACCCCTCTTTCTGCTATTGAGGGGACTCACCCTCTTGTCCACCCCTGTTAGCTGCTGGCCACGGTGGTTTGTCAAGCCTCCAGCGGCTTTGTGGACCTTCAGTTCAGAGAACTGAGCTTCTAGAGGACAAGACAAAGAGGTAGAGAACGATGTGCTTAGGTGCACTAGTGGCTCTGTTCCATTTTGGAGAACAGTGATGTGCCCAGGACATAGCCCTGGGGTACACCCGCTACAATCCTTGGCTCGAACATGGGATCACAACGAAGGCTTCCAAAAGACATTCTACTTGTCTGGTGTGTTGAAGTACCAGGGAGACATAATGTCAGAACAAATGGACATGCAATATGGGAGAGGAGGGCATATATTTCTATTGGCGGAGCTGTAGGACATACACACAAGTCCGCAACAGATAATTAAGTGCCAGGGTGGTACCTTAAAGTCAGACTTTCTTTGTTTTCTTGGTTAAATATTCTTTTAACACTCATTTCATGTGTTGTGTTGCACAACACAAGGCTGTTTGCCTTGTAGTTTCATTCTTCTGTTTTAAACGGTTTTTATTTCATAGGATATTGAGCCCATTCATTACAGCTGCACCCTCCGGGCTTAAAATGTGACATTTAAAGGTGAAATTTCATTATGATGTATTTATGGCTATTAGTTGCGAATCCACAGGACAGCTTAATAATGCGTGACAAATTGTGGTACTAAAACACAGATAAGCTACATCCATAATCAATGTGACTGTAAATATGAAACTGTAAAAAAGCTGGGTATGTTTTTGGCCCGTTGTATGTGCAGTAACTGCCTTAATGCAACTTTATCAAGCCAATTATGGATAATTCACTAAAGTATACAAGCTGATGTGTTTTGACAGGCCTCGAGGGGCTGATCTTTTTAATCTTAATTCGAATGATGAATGTCGAGAACTGGACCCATGTGTTATTTTGGCATTATATCACAAATCTCACTGGAGCATTAAGTAAGGGTATTGCAGTTTTAATAGTAATGCATAAAACCTGTCAGCCAATAATCCTTTTATCACCTTTTTTATCATTTTTTTAATGAATGTTTTACCCTTTTTTCTGTTTTTATGTGATTTATTTAGCATATCACATCTAATCACTTTTCATTCAGGGTTGTCATCAGAATGCGACGCGACCACAAGCGAATTGTATGGCCTTGCAACGCGACCATTTTAAAGGCCATTTTATATGACTTGTGTTCTGTGGGCGACTCTTGAATCATGGCTTACTTGTCTACAATCTGGTTATGAAATTCTGTGTATTGTAGGAGGATGATTTGTATTTGAATTTTTTATCTTTATGCGACAAGTTAGTGTCAGTAAAAGTAAGGAAGGACCCTAAGTGGACCCATGTTTCATGTTGGCCAACAGCGCAAGGAGTTTTTGTATTCCCACCAGGATAAGCACCACCCAGACAACACGGATGCCGTAACCCCAGGAGTCTCCACTACGCGTGCCCTTTCCGGACACTTAATTTCATTACATCTGCTCTCCGCATCACCAGCGGATCTTTAATCTCCTAGTTCAATGTGTCACTGTCCTGATTCCCTTCCCCCCCCCCCCCCCCCCCCCTCCTTTTTTTTTTGCACTGTGCAGCCTGTTTGAAAGTGAGTGTATTTCAGGCAGAACTGAACCTATCCCTACAGACCAAACCACAACATTTGTCATGGTACTCGGATAACTTTTCTAAATTAAGTGGATTTATTCAATTTTTGTGCCCCTTTGCCTTTTTCATTCGTCTTTGAAAGGTTTTTGTGCACTATTACTTCCGTACTTCCATGCACAATTACATCAGAGTCACTTCAAGCAGCATATATCAGTCTCCTCTAACAGCTGTGTGCCTCTACAGTCATTTGGCATTTCGATTCAAGTGCATCCTTTAGTCAAGCATTTTAATAATAACACTTGTGAGTTCTGGAGAGAAAAAAAAGGCGCCAAAAAGTACAAATTGAACTATGTTTGATGATTAATCACCCCTGATATTCCCTGCTTTAGGATAGACACTTGGGAAGGGGGTTGGCAATATTACAAATGGAGAACTGACAGTATCTCAGAGCATTTATTTTCTATAATACAGATTTTATTTGTAAAAATTATACAACCCTTTTTCCCAAGAATTTTCTTCATTGACCTCGAAGTATGATGCTTGAGAAGCACAATGTTTGTGTTGTTGACCAAGGAGTGGAAAAGCGTACAATGCATATCTTGTGTGCAAGGACATCACTTCACACACAGATTTTGCACCAGTCCACAGGAATACTTTTGGGTCCACAGAGTATTTTGTATTACCAGTAACTTTTACAGATCGTTTTACTTGGTTTTGGTTCAAATGTAAGTAGTTTACAACTGTCTGCAGTACAGAACCATGCACCTTACATGCTGCTCTCGGATTCATCATAATCGCACACGGAATGTTCTTCTTTTTCTTGATATCATCATCACTATTTTATTATTATAATTACTGATTCTAGCACACGCAAAATAACAAACTGAAATATCCCCCATCTACATACCCTCTCTTTTCCTCCCTTTGTTCGACTCATCCTCTTTATTAGTGTAAATTTTTAATTGCTCCCTTTGATTTTCCGGTAGCTGTTGAAGTGTACTGTTGAGAAGTTGTGCCCCAATGCACTCTACACTATTACCTGTGCTTTGGATACTCAACAAATTGTAGCGAGACTCCAGATGTGTGACATGCACACCCACCTTAATTTCTTGTCGCGCAGAGCGAATGGACTGATAGTCCAAGATGATCATTACACACTCATAGTATTGATCTCGTTCGTTTTCGAAATATTTCCCAATTCACACCTACACTGACCTTTACACCAAGGCACTACTTTACTTGAAGACCTTGTGATTCCTCCATGATCCCCACTTCCACAGTGGCACCCATGTAATTAGTGCCGGTCCTTTAGTATATCACTATATCCTTTCCTTGTTATTGACGCGCGCCCAACGTTCCTCTCTCCCCTCCTTCCTCTTTTTCTTTTCTCCCTCTTCTCTCCCCTTTGTTCCTACTGAACCTTGAGATTCTACGAATAAAATGAACTTGTCTGCACGAGCATGTAATCGAACTTCTTGTTACCTTTTCCTGGTATCCCCCCACGTCAAAATTTCCTACCCACGTTGGTATTTTTTAAGTGGTTTGGTTTATGGTTGGTCACGCACCACACGTATTTTTTTTGTGTCCCCTGCCTTTCAATTCTGTGCCCCAATGGAAAGATAACCTGACTGATGTACTTTCTTCTTATGCTTTACTCCGTCTTAGTACATGATTTCAGCCCCCCTTTACTGTCCGTTCCCTAGTGATGTACAACTTATGCGAGCGCGTTTGCGCGAAATTCCCACTACCCCCACACCCCAGCTTTGTACGCTCTGTGCCTGTGGTCCCTTTGCCTTGTACCTCTACTATGTGATGGACCATTCGCAAACTTGTATTGATAAACCCTATTTGTATCGGCCTTGCACTTGTAGTGTTTTAATTTATTGGTTATAAGATACATCCTGCACGCTGCCAAATAAAGACCCCAGTATTTTCTTTCCCCCCCCCCTTTTTTCCCCTTTCCCCTCCCTTCCCTCCCCCCCCCCCCTCCCCCACAATCCCCATCCTAGACAGAACTAGTGCCCGTGATGTCAAATGACATTATGGTTGGTTTAGTGATTGCCCTTAGGTACTATGACCACCTAGGGTATAACCACCCATTTCTTTCCGCAAAGTATGACCAGCTACATAATTTCTATACGTTTGTCCCCGTTTTCCTACGCACCCTGAGAAACCCTACTCGCCCGTAAGTTAATTCCATATACGTTACAACGTACGTGCTTTCCTTTGGTCTGTTGTCGTCGTATTTGTAGCTATGCTTTCACTTTTGTCATAGGTGATGATCGTAACACTTTTTTCCACTTCGACTAGTCTTGTTCCTTATTGATTCCAAACCCCCACACACAGACTTTTAACCTGGTAAATTCATATGCACTACGGTCCTGCTTTTTTAAGTGTTTATGGTGATGCATGAAGAAGTGGCCAACATTGTCCACCATAAACTTTTTTCATAATCCATAATATTGTTTTCAACCAAATTAAAAAATTTTATAAAAAATTATATTAATATTTTATCATATAGACATTCATTGATTTGTAAACATTTATTTTACATTAAAGAATAACTTTTACATTCGGAATGAGGAGACCACTTTAGAAAGGGGCGTGCATGAAGAATTACATTTTAAACTAAAGTACAAATCAATTAATTACAGCAACAATTAAATATCTCTTTATAATGGAACAATTATATTTTTTACACAAATTCTGTGGCTTTTGGCACCTTATTATGGATGTCATTTTTCCTAGCACGGAAAATGTTGATCTACATTCTTAAAAGAAGCATCTTTCCAGATGGATTAGCAGCCTCACAGCTGATCCTTGTCCCATGAAACATTGGTGTGTCACTGGTTGGTTTGATATTTATAACAAACATAAACTACAGCTGCATCTCAATCTGTCAGCAGCAGGGCATCTGTGAGCGTGGCTTGCATCCACATCACACACTCATCAAAGCAGAGTGCATACTGGCCAGAGCCATACACTCCATCATTCTGACACTGCCAATGAGCCGCTACATTAACCACAGACTGTCCATTTACATTTGGAAGGCTGAACACTCTTAGTATGGCCACAGTATATATGGCCTGTGTGGTTTGTTTTAGTAGATGAACAAGCAACATAGATGCATTTACTGTCCTAAAAGGCATTTGTCATTTTAATAAAGTCTCTTGTTACTGACATATAGGCAATACAAAAAAATGTCAGAAGACAGTGTAGCCTGTGGATAATGAAATCGTTCAGTTATTAGATATATTTTTACCTGGGGTACAATCTTCCAATGAGGATCATGTATCAATGCAGCATAATTTATGATGATATATCTTATACTTGTTGCCTTTGCAACATTATTCTAGAGAAAGAGAAATAGAAAAACAAAGTCTGTCTTACTGCTGTCAAACAGTATTTTTATTACCCCTTAACAAAATTGCATAAACCATGAGAATTATTAACAAACAAGGTAGGTTTTACACACAAACTATAATAAATGTATAGTATAGTAAAAGCCATATTAAATGCAATAGCCTTAACTCTAGGATTTGACCAGTTTGGAGTAGACGTCACAGTTACGTCACTTGCAGCTGCTCGCGCATTGTGGAGGGAGAAAAAATTAATTGTGCCTTTGAATGTCAGAATCGGAATGCAAATTTGAATGAATTTTTATATAATACTGCTGTCAAAGACACCATTTGAAGCTAAACGCAGACGTTTAAACAGACGGACTATAGATGATACCTGCTGTGATTACCCTACTTTTAAAGAATAAATTTGATTTAAACAATAGGTCTATATAATATTAACATAGGGGACATATTGTATTAGCCCTACAGTTAAAGCATGAAATAATATTTAAACCTACATATTACGTAACGTTGACCTATTTTATCTCACAATTCTGACTTTTTTTTTTCTTGCAAATGCAAGTTTATATATCTTAATTCAAACCAGCAAGTGCGAGTTTGTCAATTCGAGGGAAAAAAGGCCAGAAGTGTGGGATTATAAACTCGTGATTCTGAGCCGAGGGAAAAAGAGAGAATGACGAGTTGATTTTTCTTACCAGAATTGTGAGATATATTCTCGGAATTGCAAGAAAAAAGTCAGAATTTTGAAATATAAACTCAAAATTACCTTTTTTGATTCTTTTATTCCATGGCTTCCATAGACTACGTTAAAGGGGTCATATTCCCCTTTGTTTTGTTTTTTTTCTTTTTTTTTTTTTTTTTTTTTTTTTTTTTTTTTTTTTTTTTTTTTTTTTTTTTTTTTTTTTTTTGTTTTTTAAAAGGGTATATGAGTTGTTTTTTTGTTGTCTATATAATATATGTGTTTTTGTCCAAATATTGTGTTATCATGTGTATTGTTTCTTCTCTATGCCCCGCCTTCTGAAACACGTTGATTTTTACAAAGTTGTATGTCATTTTTCTAGGTGTCTTTGAAAAGCGAGGTGTGCTTTGATTGGCCATCTATCCATTGCATTGTGATTGGCCGAATACCTAAAGCATGTGACGGAAATGTTACACCCCCTACCATATTGTGATGCGTCCTGTCGGCCGGAGCGACGTGACAAAAACATTAAAACCCATTATAAAGTAGGCTTTTGTTGCATCCAGTGGGGACATACTTACAGATTATAATGACTTATACTTTCTTTTTACGCGTGCATAGCAAAACGCACGTATAAACATAAACCAGTTTGATTTTTTGATCAGGATTGTGTTATATTTTATGTATCATTTGCATATTGATGTGCCTATTACCTTGGATGAGAGCAGTCTTGTTGCTCTGAAGTAATCGTGTGTTTGGACCATCTATGGGGTTCAGCATAAATGTGTGTCGTGTTTTGATTTGTTTATTTTGTTGATTATTTATACTTAAAGACTTAATTACAGTCTTGAGTACAGATAACCGTCGGCATGTGTAGTCTACTCTTCCCAGGATCAGGAAACAGTCCTCCATAAAATGTGCTGCACACACATCTGAATATTTGGGTTGAAGTGGTCTGGAACAGTGTTGTAAACAACTTAACCACTGATTGATGTTGTCTGTGTATGTCTATGGTCTTTGTGTTTGGTTTTTATGTGTCCAAACACAAGAGTTTCGGCTTTCACAATGAAGCACACGTAGAAACGTGTCAGTGTTTTATTTGTGTTTGTTCAGCTTATTGGTAGTTTTTTTTTTATTTTTTTGTTTTTTTTTTTTTTTTTGGTCAGCGGACAAACTACAGCGATTGTATATTATTGATTAAAGTTACGCCTTGCTTTTCTTTGCGTGTATTTTTATTTTTATTTGTTTGTGTTTTGGGCTATTTATGCAAATCTTCCCACATAGTGAGGTAGATATGTGGGGGCGTGTTAGAACGAACCGTTTTAGGAGGGTGTGGTTAACTCTTAACTTTTATAAAGAATATCTCTTTGGATTTGAGACTTTAGTCTTTGCAACTTTTAAGGATTGTGTTTCGTGTGTGTGCATATATGAGCTGTAACATCTGCTGAGTATTTTAATGATTGATAAATGGATTGTAAACTTGTTTTTTATCTGCATTCATATTGGAACCCTTTTTTAACACTGTAATTTTCTGCCACCAGATAGGCTCCGCCCACAAAAAACGTCATCATTGTTTGCAAACACTGAAATTGGTCTATTGAATGTTTTTAAGTTATTGTTATTCATTTCAGGTGCAATAAAGTCGTGTTTTTATCTACGATGTTGTATGTAGAAACTGTTCAGATTTTTTAAGTATTTGTCTCAGTACAAAATACAAAACGACAAATTTCACCGGACAAAACAAACATAAAAGCAGTAAATAGGACAAGAGTTGATGACTTAATGACTTAAGTAAATGACCTGAAGAAAAAGGAAGCTTACATACATATATATATATATATATATATATATCTATATAGGTAAGTATATATATATATATATAATAATAATATATATGTATATATATATTATATATGTATATATATACTGTATATATGATATAATGTATAATGTAGTATATAGTATATAGGAGTAATAGTATATATATATGTATTGTCTATTAATGTATATTATTATGTTATGTATAATATATAATCCTATGTATATATATGTATATGTATATGTATATATATGTATGTATGTATATGTATATATATGTATATGTATATATATATATATAGGTATTGTATTATATATATATATATGATATGATTATATAGTATATGTATATGATATGAATATGTAGTTATGTATATATTATATTATAGGTTATATATCTATATGATATGGATAGATATGTCTATGTCTATCTAATATATGTATATATATTATGTATATGTATATGTATATATATAGGTATATATGTATATAGTATATGGTATATATATATATATTGTATATGTATATATGTATATGTATATGTATATATATATCTGTATATGTATGTATATATTATATAATAAATATATATGGCTATGTATATGTTATATATCGTATATATATATATAGTGTATATGTATGTGTTCTATATATATATGATAGGTTATATATATGTAATGAGATATATATTATTATATAGTATAGTTAATATATATAATATATATATGATATTTTATGTAGAATATATATGTATATTATATAGTATATATAGTTATAATATATATAGAATATATATTTGTGTATTATAATATTAAATACAGAGATTGTGTTTTAAACAAGTGGGAAAGAAAATAATAGAACATGCAGGTTCAGGGGACTTTTAGTACACACTACTACTTCCGCTTGTGGAAGTTGAACTTTCAACCCGGCAGTGTTTTTTTCCTTCCTTTCCCGTTTCGGCCTCGACCAGAGACACACGAGGCACACAAGGTAAGAAGGATAACATCGTTTCAATCCACTCAAATCCTACCTTTATAAAAAGCGTCACATATCAAATTTAACTTGTGCACCGTTCCACAACAACCCACGCACCAGTAGAACATAATATTACTCCCATTAATAGTGATAAATGTAGTATTTTAGGCGGACAATAAGTGTTGCTCCAGTGGGGTCCCGCTCCATATTGCTCTCGCTAGCGTAGCTGCATGAGCCGCAGTAGTTATTGAGAGCTGATATGCATGCTATGCAGTTTATTTGAGAAATATGGACCGTTTCTCGTCCAAAACCGTTAGTGTCTAGGTTTAAAATGTCCTCCGTGTTTTAATACTGAACTTGTGCTAATTTATAATATGGGTTTGTAAGCCTCCATTTGGCTTCTAAAGGAATATTGTCGAAGAAACCTTAGGCTTTAATGGATGTTTCGCTTAGTATTATATCATAATTGTTTGTCCGCAGGTGACAAAAGGCTAAAAAGAAATGAAGGCTGTAGTTTACAACACTAATGAGCAGCTAGATAAACGCTCAGTCGAGATGCTAGTCCTTTTTCAGTCCAGCATGTTGTTAAGAAGTGAAATCTGCTTAACTGAATGTTTAGACCCTAGATGAGTTTTGTAGTAAGTTGACCCAACTGTGGAATGTTTTCCAGCAATGGCACCTCGCAAGGGTAAGGAAAAGAAGGAAGAGCAGGTGATCAGTCTGGGCCCTCAGGTTGCGGAAGGCGAGAATGTTTTTGGAGTCTGTCACATCTTCGCATCCTTCAACGACACCTTCGTGCACGTCACTGACCTCTCTGGCAAGTAAGTTCTGCACTTTTTTTTTTTTTTTGTTTTTTTTTTTTTTTTATTTTTTTTTTTTTTTTTTTTTTGCTTTTTTTTTTTTCAAGACCAGGAAGAGAATCTGCACGTGTAGGGCTGGACAATAATTCAATATCGATATGTATCGCGATATAATTCTTTTCAATAACGGTGATATGATTTTTAAACACCTTTCCGATATTTCGATATACGTTACCAGTGTTTCCCATACATTGATTTATTTGTGGCGTTTGACTTCGTTGAATAAACGTGAGCACTGCACGTTTCAAAATCATAACGTGTTGCGCTTTGTCTGGTTTGTTGTGTTTATTTGATTGTATCTCTGCAGGTTGATACCTGACTGATGCTGTCAAGAAATTTATAAGTTGTTCGCGTTGTACGATTTTTCTATTGGATTTCTTGATAACGTAGCGTTATGGCGGAGTGCTGTGTGTCAGCGCGTTATGTGTGATGAAATAACACTCGGATGATTGTTGTCTTCTTCTTAGGGTTTGTCCTTTTTTAGTAGACGGTTGTGTTTTTGGTTTGTGGGGTGCGGTGAGTTTTTTTCGCCAGCAACTCAGCGTTTTTACTCAGAGCACTTTTCATATTCTTTATCCTTGCTGAAGCACATTTGTTTCAATCTATAACAGAATCTGTAGGAGAAGTAGAGTCTGACTATTTGACGGTTCAGTTCGTATTCTTGTGTGTTTTTTTGGTATCACCGTATTTGTTTTTTTTTTTTTTTTTTTTTGAAGGTTTTTGTATTATGTTTTGTTCTTGTTGTTTGTGTTTTTGTGTTTTGGAATTTAGCTGGTGTTGCTCACCATATGTTTTTTTCTTGTTACATTTTATTTGATCAATAGTACAGCAAAAGTAGAAAATCTTTCTATTGAAATAATTTAAAATGTAATGACTTCCTGCGTCAAGCTGAATTTTCTTCAGAAGTACTCATAGTCTTCAGGGTCACGATGATCTAGAAATCATTCTCAGATGCTGTTATCAAATATACTGTGATTGAACAGAAAGATAAAAAGATCAGCAGTTATTGAAATAAAAAGGCTTTGGTAACATATGACCATATACCATTCAAAAGCTGGAGTCAGTCTGATGTCCTTTTTTTTTTGGGAAAGGAATTATAAAGTTACATTATTAAGTTAGTTCGCCAGGATGCTTTGAAATTGATTCAAAAGGGATGATAAAGAAATGTTTAATGTTTGACAAACGATTTCTATTTCAGTTAAATGCTGTTTTCTGAACTCTATCCATAAGAAAGAAACCTGACAAAAAATTATACTCGGCTGTTTTTCAAACATAATAATAAAGTTGTGGAAGGCAGGCAATCATAATAGTAGACTGTTTATGAAGGGATATGTGACTGGAGTAAATGAGGCAAAAAATATAGCTTTGAAAATACAGGAATAAATTGCATTTTAAAATTTTCCAAATAGAAAAAGAGTTATTTTTATATTATGGTTTAATTAATGCTTAGATATTTGAGGTCTCCTATTGACTTTGTTGGAGTTTGTTTTTGGTGCATTTGGATCAAATAAATGCAGGCTTGGTTGAGCAGAAGAGAATTCTTTAAAAACAATAAAAAATCTTACTGTTCAAAAACCTTTGACTGGTATGTTAGAAGATAATAATAATTAATAAGGGGAGTCTGAGATGTTTATTTGACAGTGATTTCACATTTCTTTTTTGTATGAAGTCTAAATACAAATAAAAGGTGAACATTAATTTATTTGTGCTTGTTTTTTTTTTAAAATATTATATAGTTTTATATGAGTAGGTTTCATAGAGTTGGCAAATAAATTTTTCATAAGGACATCTGTTTTGGGCGTTCTGGCAGTTTTTCCAGGTTTTTTAACAGTGTTCATATCGAGATCGTGATATTTATCGATATCGACTGATATGAAAAATTTTATCATGATAATTTTTTTGGCCATATCGTCCAGCCCTATGCACATGAAAAGCACAGATGCCAGCAAAACAAATGAAGTGAGATTTTTAAAGGCACAGTAAAGTGTCAAATGTCAAATAGTGAAGTGAAGAAGTGAAGTGAAGTGACATGTGTGGCCAAGTATGGTAACCCATACTAGGAATTAGAGCTCTGCATTTAACCCATCCAAAGTGAACACACACAACAGTGACCACACACACACCGTGAACACACACCCAAAGCAGTGGGCAGCCATTTATGCTGCAGTGCCCGGGGAGAGAGCAGTGGGGGTTCGGTGCCTTGTCTAAGGGTCTACGAGGTCGACCGCAGTTCGTGGTATTGAATGTGGTATTGAGAGCGCTGGTCATTCACTAACCCCCACCTACAATCCTGCCGAATCTGAGACTCGAACCCACAACCTGTGGGTTATGAGTCCGACTCTCTAACCATTAGGCCACGACTTCCCCAAATACTAGCGTATTGGCCCGAATATAAGACGACCCTGATTATAAGACCACCCCCTTTTTCTAGATGTATCTTTTGGAAAAAGGCTTTTTAAAAACCAAATCGGTTTTTTTTCTCAGTAAAATAGATTTTGTCTTCAATTATTTTCATATTGCATAATTTTACTATCTTAATTTGTTTTGTAAGGATGCGTAAAAACATGGTAAAACTGTACCAACCAATCACATTTCAAAAATCTATATAATATAAAGGTACTACGTTTGGTATAGCCATCTGAATTAGGACAATTTAGGCTATCCATCTAATAGTAGCCTACCAAAATCTTATTAACAGTAGAAGTTAAATCTTACTGTAGTCTTCAAATCTGGGTACTGTCTTACGTTTTAAAATCACAAAGGGAGTTTGGTCCCATCAGGCTAACGTGCCAGTCACGACTCATGCAGCTGTAAGCTTTTCTTTTTCTTTTGTTTTTACTCGCAATCTTTACAACACACATTACATTACGTATTTCATGGCACACTCGTTTTACGCGTATTTGGCGCCACCTATTGTTGTGGGTGTATTATTGACATGTCAAAGTCTAGACCCTGAATACAAGACGACCGTGTTTTTTCAGATGTATTTCCAAGAAAAAAAACATCATCTTACATTCAGGACAATACGGTATATTGATTTCAATTCAAATTTTTGGACTGGACTTTGGAAGTTTTCCCATAAGGATTTTTTAAAAAGTCGTCTTTTAGGAGTTATATAATCCATGAAGCATACCAACCAGCTATTAGGGGAATCACAACATTACACAAATATTGATTTGAATCACAAAAGTATTTGAAAATCTAACAAAATGACAAAGGTATGAGAATACTTAACCATCTCATGTCCTTTTAAGTCATGCAAATGATACAATGAAATTAAAAATGGATAAATATAAAAATATTGATTTAAGGTTGCTAATTATGTCTATAGAAACTATATGTATGTACACTTAGTTTTGGGAGCATAGGAAGATTGCATTTATAGTGCTTCATGGGTATGGGCAAGTGCTAAAATGATTTTGCATGCTTTGCTTGTCAGGAACCTCTGGAGATGTGTTTTGCAGAATCGTGGGTAATGTAGTTTATCCCCAGGAGTTCTACTGTTAAACAGTTGATCCTCCTATGGAGAGAATAAATGGTGTTTTTATTTGTGGACCTACTGTTGCACTACATTCACTAACCATTCCTAGCCATTTTCTCTGGTTATCTAATTAAATATGGCTATTAGATGCATCAGGTTTTACAACAATGACTTGTGCACACAAGACACATAATAGCTTGTAGTCTCCACATTTTAATATATTTGATCTAAGAAGAAGAAAAAACTTTGCTTTCAACAACTTTCTGAAGAAGTGCTACATAGCATGCTAGTTGTACTGGTAGTTTTATTTCGTGGAGTAATTTAATTGTAAATAGTGTCCAAGATTTTCATAAATGCATTTTCCGTTTTATGAAAAAAAGGGGGTACAGATTTGGAACCACGTGAGGTTGACTCTTGTCATTTTTGGGTGGACAAATTCTTTTCAGGTGATGTTTATCATTTACATTTGGGTGGTCATCATCTTCTGAATGAGTTTTCCTTCCTCTTGATCTTCAGAGAAACAATCTGCCGTGTTACTGGTGGGATGAAGGTGAAGGCCGACAGAGACGAGTCCTCTCCTTATGCTGCTATGTTGGCGGCTCAGGATGTGGCTCAGAGATGCAAGGAGCTGGGAATCACCGCCCTTCACATCAAGCTGAGGGCCACTGGTGGAAATAGGTGAGACTCTGAATGCACAACACATTTACAGACAAGGACTCAACTGTCATTTTCATAACACTGGGTATGAGTTGATGGGAAGAAAGTACATGAGCTTGCATCATGATTTACTTGCTCTCTCTTTTTCCCTCTCTTCAGAACCAAGACACCTGGACCAGGGGCACAGTCTGCCCTCAGGGCTCTGGCTCGTTCCGGCATGAAGATTGGCCGTATCGGTATGTTAGCACTAGCACTGTCATCTAATGGTGCCTAATGTCTGTCAGTGTAAACTTGTTTTCATGAGGAAGTCTCACTTTCGTTTTCTTCTACAGAGGACGTCACCCCCATTCCGTCAGACAGCACCCGCAGAAAGGGAGGTCGTCGTGGACGACGTCTGTAAACTATTGGATTTTTTTCTGAATAAAATGTCAAATAATACTTTTGCCTCCTGTCTTCATTGAAATGATTTCTTATGATAGCAGTGCCAAAAGCTTAGATTCTGGACTGTTCAGTTGCCTTTAAGCTGACTGTACGTCAAACTGGTTTGATGTGTCGGATGTGTTCTGGTTTATTTTAAAACCGAATGAATGATAGGGGAATACCAAGAAAACATCCGCATTCAAATTATGCCACAACAGTTAATTTCCTCGTTGCAGTATTTCAACCTGTGCAGACACTGAAGCCGCAATTCCAGCTGGTTATTACAAAGAATGACAAATCCTAAACGGTGTATTTAAGTATTGTGAACAGATTTAATAGCAGGTTACTTTTGGTCTCATTTATGATTCTATAAACTAGAATTTCAAAAGCTGTTGTTCACTTTTTTTTTTAGCATTTAATTTCATGTTCTAAATGCTTGGGGAAATCTACACCAGGTTGGGCAAGATAATTGAAAGTGAAAGCATTGCACTTTATAGGGATAGTTCACCCAAAAATGAAAATTCTGTTGTTTGCTCATCCACATGTTCCAAACCTGTATGAGTTCATTTCTTTTGTCGAGGACAAAAGATGATGATATAATGAAGGTTCATAATCGGAGGTAGCCATCGACTTTCATAGCAATTTATTCCATAGTATGAAAAGCAATGGATATCATCAAATGTTTGGTTACCAACATTCTCTAGAATATCTTTTTTTGTGTTTGTGTTTGTATTAATACCGGTTTAGAGCAAATGATGACAGAATTTTCACTTTTGGGTAAACTATTACTTTAATACATATTTTTAGTATTAGGGGAAGAATCATTATGCATACTGTCATATTATTTTTACTGAAAAAAAGAAAAAGCTAGATATTACAACTTTTCAGCAAGTATTTCAATATTCCTGCAAAGGTTACCATGGTAACAGGCCGCTCGAGCACTTTTGTTAACATTAAAAAAAAACATAAGTACTGTCATTGTTTATCACTTTGTTACGCATTTATATTTGAGAAGTATATTACAAAAGGTTTTATTCAAAGGCATTTTAGATCTTTAAAAGACAAATCGGTAACAATTTACAATAAGTTTCATTAGTTAACATGAACTAAGCATGAACAATACTTCTACAGCATTTATTAATCTTAGTTGTTAATTTCACATTTACTAATGCATTATCAAAATCAAAAGTTGTGCTTGATAACATTAATTAATGCACTGAACTAACAATGAACGACTATTTTCATCAACTAACATAAAAAGATTAACAAATATTGTAATTGTACTGTTCATTGTTTGTTCATGTTAATTAATAATGGAACCTTACTGTAAAGTGTTACCAACAAATCTCACAAAACCCATTTCGCACACTGATCAAGCTACCAGTGAATCATGCGGAAACAGATCGTTCCAGTTCACTTTTGCCTGACAACTGATGATGCGGCTCGCCATGACCAATCAAATAATCAACCCGCTCTGCTCCAGACACTTTCATCCGAGTGCTGCAGCTGGACTCTCAGTTCTCACTTTTTTATTTTAGAGAGCTGCTAGAAAAATCTCTTGAGCAAATTGACTCAATTTTGAGAATTTTTTTCTGACCATTAATCAAAAATGTCCACCGACGGAAACGAGGCACCACTTATCAGAGCTCCAAGTGAGGAAACTTCAATCAACATGGGTCCTCCGGGACGGTGAGGAAACCTTTTTTATTTGTTTATAGATAAATCTTATTTTCCCCAGTCATATGTTAAAGGTAAACTGAATGTGACTGAGTGTAAAGAGCTGTTTTGAATTATTCCTTCAATAATTAAGCAGAAAAATGTGTAATATGCGACTTTTATAATACATCTGTATATATTTACAGTCCTCACTGACAGTGTTTCATTTAAAAACTGAACTAAAATGCATTTTTAATGAGACTAATGTATTACGTGTTATAATGTGTTCTGAAATCAGGGCCGTAGCTGGGGTTTGCGGGGCCCCAGTGCAGGTTGCACCAATGGGCCCTATTTGAAATAGTTTAATTTGTATGTTCGTTCTATTTATTTATTTGTGCTATTTACACAATGTTTAAGTTTTTGTATCAAGTTTTGAGTGCAGTACAGAAACCGAATAATCAAATGTACAGGGTTCGCACGGTCATGAAAAACCTGGAAAAGTCATGGAATTTTAAAACACCAATTTCCAGGCCTGGAAAAGTTTTGGAAAAATAAATCATGGGAAAGTCATTGAAATCTATTTCACAAAACTCTGTATAATAGAATTGTGTTTAATCGGGTCCTGAATTTCGGTACGGGATTACGCATAGTTTTACTCATTCCCGCAGTTTTGACTTTAAAATGATGGATATTCACACATTTATTCAATAGCCTATAGCTTGTAGGTTTGATGAGTAAATAATCAAACCTACAGACTGAGTCCAGTCCACACAGACTGATCGAATCAGTCATTTGAAAACAGCGTGAGTGATTCAGCTGTACGCGTCTTCTCTCTTTGACTTTCTCTTCAAACGGCTTCACATCGGCGCATCTTGTCTGCACTACAAGAGCCGCTGCACGCTGCGATACAAGACTTTCACTCGCATTTCGGGACAGTTGACAGAATTGTCACTTGCCTAATCGGGTCATTGTTGCATCGTCAGAATATTGTATTATTTATTTGCATGTCTTTTTAAGCCATTCGGTACTCGCGCGCTCTAGAGGCGGTGCGCAGTCACATTCAAAGTGCGCTCGTGCGTATATGAGTATTGAGTTTGCTACCAAATAAGCTCAGCAGAACCCTGCACGGGCCTCAAACATATGCCCTGGTTCGGCCCTTATCTGACAGATTATCAGAATTACTGGCCGAGTCCGACTTGAGCCCGTGCCTTTTTTCTCTTTCTCTCTTCCCCAATTACACAGCTGCTGTTGTAGCCATTCAAATAGTTCAGTTTCGTTTTTAATGGCAAAAGTGGTTATATATATTTTCGTTTCTTTATTACGTTAATTTAGAAATATGTTTGGAAAATGTTTTTGTTTGTTAAATTCAAATTTTTTGTGTGGTTTTTTTAAGTAACGCCCAGCGCCAATGGCGACAGTGAAGGATCATATCCTAGGTTTGATAAATTTAGCCTTCTCACATCATCACCGACTTCCTAAATCAAATCTATAGGCGTATATCAAATGCTTAAAAAAATCAATGTTAGTTTTAAATGTAACCTAGATAATGTGTCTATTCGGAGCTATCCAATCGTTTGTGCAGAGAAGCTAAAGCGCGCTTTGCAGGACATGTAGTCGCCAGCACAATCACTTGCATTTTTTTCTTATAAGAGTGGAAACTACGTCATTTTTGTTCATAAAGGTAAGAATAATACATCGTTCGGAACGGTCTATTTTTGTTTGTGTGCACTCACAATATCAGCATAAGGTGTGCTTTGT
Source organism: Sinocyclocheilus anophthalmus (assembly GCA_018155175.1). Lineage (NCBI taxonomy): Eukaryota > Metazoa > Chordata > Actinopteri > Cypriniformes > Cyprinidae > Sinocyclocheilus > Sinocyclocheilus anophthalmus. Next base: position 152,833 of record JADLZN010002973.1, read on the forward strand.
TAGAAAACAAACAGTATATGCTTTCTGCTGTCTCGGTCTTGAGCAGGAGCGCTTCACAAAAATGAACCGAAACCCTGCGAATATTCTATTTCCCCTGGAGCATTCATCATGGTAATTACTTGCTGGAGTTTTGCGGCAAGCTTTGCGTGCGGTTTAACATGGAACTCTTCCAGTACTCGCTGCTGCTGGACACTAAACACCGTCCCAGCCGCTCTTGACAGTCACGGTAGCACAGTCTCGTGTTGTTTCCACCAACGCAGCAAAATCCTCCTTGCATCACCATAATAATTGATGATATCTAAAAGACAAACATAATGAGGAAGAAGCCTGATGCTTGGCCCGTGTCTGAGCTATGACGTGAAAATTGTCCCGAAGTCATACATAAGTTGGGGCCGTTGGGCTCTGGCTGAAATGCAGGGCTCTAAAGCGCAGTTTGTTGCATTTAAGCAGCAAAAATACACACAAATTGACACCAAAATGGCCATCCTGGCCACTCAGTTAAATAAATGATAATATTCAGTTATGTGAAATGTGGAGTAAGGTCTGGCGCATTTGCAGCTTGTACTTATTACTAAAACAAGAAAGCAAACGAGTAGCATTAATTGTCATTCATTTTAGTTAACATATGCTATGATAATTTGAACAGATTTATATTCTTATTGTAAAATAATGGAACATTAGGTCATGAAAATTGTCTCAAAAGTCATGGAAAAGTCATTGAAATGTATTGGTAAAAATGTGTACGAACCCTATATGTAGAAATATCACTGCATATCTTCATTGTAAGATTAAATATACCGTCAAACCAAACATATGGGGACACCCTCAGTTTGAATCAACATGTGATTATTTGGTTCCGGTATTGTTTTGTTAGCATGGAGAACATTGCGAAATGAGCCAGTTGTTGTTCCACAGCGGAGATGAAAATGATTGCATTTATTTCCTCCATCCCCCTGGATTTGTAACTCTCTTTTACTTGTCCTTAATTTCATCCGGAAACGTTTTTACAAGGTTCAAATGCTCTGCAAGATTTTAACAAGTCATCGAAGGATCTACTGAACGCCCAATTTTATTTCTTAAAATGTCTCCGGATCAAATTTTAAGAATTCTTTTAAATGCTGTGATGTGTTTTTAGAGCATGCATTGTGACACTTGCTCTTGAAAGGTGCTATAGAAATAAACATTACTTACTAACCAAAATTTATTCTGACACCTTCAACATTTCTCACATTATCACAGTTTATTTGCTATAGTTTAGAAAATGGTAATAAAATATGACAAGAACTCAGAGTTAATCTGTGTCAGAACAAATTCAGCTTGATAATTTTAGATAACTTTGATAGAAAGGTATGTATTGGATTACAATCAACCAAAAATTATTTAGACAGCTGTTAGTATGACAGTATTTGCACAACTATCAATACTTTGTTGACCAGTTACCAAGCAATGCTTAATTTTGTCCAGTCTGATGTTGTAAAAAGTTTGCATTAGCAATTAAAGAAAAAAAAAAACACTTAAGCAAAGGTCATATGAATCGATTTCAAGTTTTCCTTTCTCTTGAGTTTTACAAGCTGATTGTGAATAGATAAGACCCCTGAAGTTGCAAAGACTAAAGTCTCAAAACCAAAGAGATATTCTTTATCACGTTAAGACGCTGCCACGCCCGCCCACTAAAACGCTCGTTCTAACAACGCCCCACAGATTCTACCTCCCTATGTTAAATATTTAGCATAATGCTCCCAAATGTTCACAAAAAAAGAACGAAGGCGATGGTTATCAGTAGACCGCAGTTAGTGTTTTAAGGCACATGCAAGGAGACGCTGTGTGTTTTCTAAGGGCGAAATGGAACAAAAAGGGGCACTTTTTTAGCCTTAACCGAGACGTAGAGTGCATTGGTACTACGCAGCTCCATTGAAATATGATCTTAATCATAATTAGTTATGATTAATTATGAATATTTTAGTTCCGCTGTAGATATTTAGCTGACCACACAGGGTCAACTGTCTTGTCAATTCTAAAAACATTAATTTCCTGGTTAAAGGAAATAACTTTATTACTGTACAATTCTATAAGCTTGTATCGTAAATCTGCATGATTAGTGACTCCGGTTATGAGCAAACAATGAACATGTCAAGTGTGATAAAAGTAAGGTTTTTATTAACTACATAAACACTTAAACTAGTCCATCATACTACATAAACACATAAACTGGTTTAACATACTACATAAACACATAAACTGGTCTACCATACACATACACACACACACACACAACACATACAGTTGGTATAGGAAGGGTTAAAGTTTAACTCAGGCAGAAAAGAGACATAAGGAATGACATTTATGTAACCATTTTGCATATTCAGCAGATCTACACCTGAGGGATACGTCAGATTCTTATTTCAAACACACCTTTGTAAAAGGTGCGAATGATACTTAATGTTTCGATTAATAAGACTAAGTTTGATACTTGCGAGTCTCGGCTGTCTGAAAGAGATTCCTGATGCAATCTTAAGGCCCAAGATCTTGCTGAAATTAGTTGATGAAAAGAACCAGTTTGAGTCAGAGAATCTTTGGTGAATGGAAAAGTCAAGGCCGAGGCCTGGCACGAACTTAGGGTGTTCCTGGAGCTTTTCTCACATCTTCATCTTAGCATTGACCGAACCACCGACTGGGGCGGGTAACATGGAGTGTCGAGCTTAAGGTCAGAGAAGATCCCCGGCCTCTCAAGATGGCTTATCCAATGAGAAAAGCCGGAATCCCAAGTGGGCGTTTTGAGATCCTGGGGAGTTTATGACTCTTTGTGTGGAAACATGGAACTTAGTATCTGGAACTTGAATCGAAAATACTAAAGATTCTCAGGACACTAATATATTGCCTATGTACCAACATATAATATACACTCTTGTTTAGATCATCAGAAGGCGAAATCATAGATACTAAACACGGTATATGTAAGGTTAAATGAATGAGTGGTTCTATCATAAGCACGCATAAAATAGTCTACAATACAACAGATAATATACAAGACATCAAATATACACAATGGCCTGAAGTATATGTGTGTTCATTCAAAGGAAGGTTTTCCTATGAATTAATTAGAAAGTCCATTTCTGCTCTGCCTCTCCTATGGGGACAAAGAGTGGGTTATCCTACTCACATTCCTGGGGGGGTCATAAAACCAGTGATATCATGATTAGTTGTCATGGTGACCAAGGGGGCCTGGTGTTCAGCAGAAATCCTGGCATCCAGTTTATTGAGTGAGGTGACTGTGACGATTTGTTAATCTAATGTATAATTGATTTGTTAAATCAAATAAACATTAGTGTGTCAGATTGGTCGAGACTCTACAGCATTTAGAATATTAAGAGACTGACACGAACCAGCAATGCATTTAATGGAACGACCGTTCGTGAACCTGGAGAGGAGTAATCTGTATTTGCTAGGACAATCTGCCCTTCTGAAGCAGCTCCTGTTTTGTTATTAGTTTAAATCTTTTGCTATTGACTGTTCAAATGCGAGTTTTGCGCAGCCGTGTGTGTGTGCGCCGCGCATGTGGTAAGAGAGAGAGAGAGCAGAGGTCACATCACAGTGGAGTCAGCTTTCTTAACTGTGGCTTGTGTACTGCAACACATACCAGCTTCATCATTGTGTCTGTCACGCGACTCTGTTCCCCTTTTGGGCTTTGTCTTTACATTTATTTTGAAAGCTGACTCTCGCTATTATGGTAAGGGGTGTTACATTTCCTACGAGTGCTTGCGGTGTTCAGCCAATCACAATGCACTGTGTCTGCTGGCCAATCAGAGCAGACTGCGCTGTCGGAAGGAGGGACTGTGTAGAAACGAAGCGTTTGAGAGAGGCGGGGCCTAGAGGACCTACACTAATGTACAGTTTTAAAAATAATGTTTTTTTTGAACATTAAAAAATGTCACCAGATTGGGACAAACCAAATAACACAAAATAATGATCTTTAAAAAAAGCATCATATGACCCCTTAAAAAACATGGTCAGTCAGTGGCTGAATATTTTGGGCCCAAATTTTGGTGAGCATTTTACTGGGATCACGTAATGAAGAATGTTGTGGGATACTCTGTCACATTTACCGTTTATTGTTGTGCTATATACTCACTTACATAACGGAACTCTAGTGTCAATGCAGATAGAAAAAAAATATCAATAATAGAGATAAAAAATAGCATGATCAAAAGAAGATCAAATTAAAGAGAGCTGGTGGCGGAAGAAGTTGGTTTGCCTGTGGATTCATTCTTGTAAGAGATATCTTAAGAGAATAGTGAGTTGCGTTCGTTTCCTTGAGAACATTAACAGCGGCAGGAAAGCAAAAGGGAAAATTCTTGATTGGGAGGGGAAGACTGGAGGGGGAGGAAAAGAAGGGGCGCCGGGCACGGCAGGCTTGTTTGGGGGTAAAGGAAGGTGCCGCCTAATCGGTAAAGCAAATACGGTACCTCCCCGCTCCCCTCAAACGACGCATCCGTCTCTGCGGTCACGAGCTAGGGCACGGGCGGAGCTAGTGGAGCTGAGGGTTAAATGCTGGGATAAACGACAGGTGAAAAGCTGCAAGCTGATGGGCTTCACTTTATAGAAACAATGCTGACCCGTTCTGACGCAAGCCATGGGGAGTACTACCCTTTAAAAATGGAAAGAATAGTAGGATATTACCACAACATTAACTCTTAAATATGACTTAACCTATGGAGGACGTGCAGCTCAATCATCCGCGAAAAGCGCGACGCTGTTTACTTAGGCATGTTTTGTGCCGTTGATCATCCTCGTCTTCCTCAATAAATAAAACATTTCTTCATGCTAGGGTGTCTGCGGTGAATCCAGTGGAGAGAAATACCCTCACAACTAACTGCAAACTGGCATTCAGATCTGCCTCCATTTTGTTAGCAACGCCCCAACTTCCAAGGATCCAATCAATTCCCAAAGTACGAAATCAAGTCCCGCCCTCTCATTTCAGATAACGTTTCACTCTGATAGATGTCACAGTAGAGAAAAAAAGACAATTGCTACTTTCGTTTCATGCCGACTTTAAGGACACGACAGCATTAGGCGCGGCCACTTTAAGAGGCAATGCATCCATTATAATGATACACATCCGATCTCTTTCTCAACGGTTTAGTTTCACTTAAGACATTTTTTTCGAGGATACTTTCCAAGACGGGTATTTTGACATAATTTTGTATGTATTTGTCGTACAAGTTACAAATCTCAGAGGCTAATTTCGGTGTTCAAGCGCGTTTGAGACGCGTCTCTCTGCTCTCTCTCTGCGTTCGACCTGTGGCACAGAACCCCGCGAGGGTGCTGAATTGGTGCTCTTTCACATCTTTTTTTTCGGTTGGCCATTTTAAACTGCGATTTGGTATTTGTTCGTTCAGGTGCAGGAGGACGTGAAGTAGAGCTCGGTTCGGTGTTGCTGTCCGTGAGACGCGGCGCGCAAGGACTCAGTTGACTTTTTCCACGTCTTGTGTTTGAATGCCTTAAACTCTTTTGAATGTTTAAATTGGCCAGGCTTAAAGACATGTGCAAATGATAAGTTTTCGTGACGATGCGCAGCAGTGGCCCGTCAACTGTCCTGAGCGTCTTCCTGAGTTTCCCGGCAATAAAGTGCACGATCCAAACGTAATTGTTGTAATTTATGAACGCTTTGGAATACAGACCTAAGTTTGGTCTCTTTTTAAAGAAGAAAATCAGTAGATTATTGCAAAAGTGGAATTTTTTCAAAAAAATTCAAGTATCAGAAAGTTATAGAAGTTTAAATTTACTGTAAAGAAAATGCGCTATACTAATTTTAGTTGATTTTTTATATAGTAAATATTTTACATAACAGGTTTTACTCTAAAATTGGTATAAAATTAAAGCCTTGTGTCTAAATAAGTTATGTTCCAAATTTGAAGTTGATATGAAAAAAATTGAGGTTCCTGTGAGATTTTATTTTTTATTTTATTTTTTTTAATGCATTTTTGTCACTAGATTTCTCTGTAAATCTTACTTCTATCTCAAAATACCACTAAATGTGGAATCCTGAGACTCAGACGTTTCCAATGATATGTATATTGTCAAGATTATAAAAAGTTTTGATTGTAAAATACCGTAATACATTTTTTAATGACACTTGACACCGCCCACTAAGGGGGAGGAGACTGCCAAAAGATTTTAAAGTACCATTTCCATGGTAACGCAATGTCCGATTTCAAAATGATTTTCACAGGATGAATCTAAATGATGATGATTACTAAAAGATCTTATAGAAAAAAAGGACAACAAAAAAAAAGAGTGCCAAACGTCCCACAGGTGGGATGGTGACAGTTAAGGGGTTAAATGACCAGACACTCATATTCGATTTTCTTGTGCTCAGAATATTTAATAAAACGTTTATTTTAATGTAAACCAAAGTTTATCATCAAACATTTCTGCCCACTTGAGGACTGGCAACTGTTTTTAAAGCATAATTTGCTAGTGTTTTACATGTCATCATAGCATTTCACTCATTTAAATACACTGGTTTATGTTTCCTAACAGATCTAACAATCAGGCCCTGAAGGTGGCAGGAGTGACTCTGCTGGTTGGCATACTGATCGCAGGTCAGGCCTTCACCGCCTACATGGCCTACAGCCAGAAGGAGCAGCTCAACACCCTGGAGAGACGCAGCGACCGCCTGCAGGAGATCAGCCGCAAGTCTGGTCAGTGAGCTTCATTTACATCCACTGTAATATTTTTATTTTATGGGCCTCTCATCATGCTACCTTTTAAATCACCCTTAACCCATTACCACAGATGTCCTCTAATGAAAGCATAATAAATATACAGACTTTCTTCCCTTTTTTTGTGCAGTCATGCGTGCCCCCTTGCAAATGCATCTCCCCATGAGCTCTCTCGCTCTGACATATGAGGAGGCGCCCAAGGAGAAGAAGGTAAGTTGTCCTCTTGAATGTGTTTTAATGTGGGCTGACGGCCACTTGATGTCAGGATTGAGTTAGAAAACGAAATCAAGTTTTAAAGCAGTGTTTCTCAAATGGTTTTGCTTTAGAAATGATGACTATCAAAACAGGAAGCGATAAATGAAAATATAAAATTATGGAATATATAAATCCTGCCATCTACAGATTTCTCATCTCATTCATGCTTTTTTTTGTCATTATGCTCTGTTTTTCAGGATTCCTCTTCCTCAACTCCTAAACCAGGTATCGAGATCTTGCCATTTTGAATCAAAGGAGCAGTTTCATGTCCTTTGCTCACACATATATGTATTTTCTGTCCCACAGAGCTCACCCAGTGCCAGAAGGAGGCTTCTGGGGAGGTCAAGGGTCTCCTGCCATCCTTCCGCCCCAGGTGTGATGAGAATGGAGACTATCTGGCCCAGCAGTGCTGGGACAAGACTGACTGGTGCTGGTGTGTGGACAAGAACGGCGTTGAGATTCATGATTCCCTGACTAACACCAGTGATACTAAGTGTCAGGGCTTCAATTCCGGTATGAGCTGAATATCTGTGTTGCCATGGGAGCTGAATTATTCTGTGGCATACATGACCTACTCACATTAATTATATTAATATCAAGAGTAGTAAATGTGCTACATCTTCAAAAAGAAATAAAATACAGTTTTCCTTTTATGTGTGTCACATAATTTAAAGCAACTGTAAGTAAGTTTTTTTTTTTAAATATCCGTTTCAAAACCATTCTGATGGTACAGTGACTGGCTTCTGTTTCTTTCCCACATTCCTCAAACGTTTTTTTTTCTGGCAATATGTAAGTTTGGAGAGCAGGTACGAAATTCTGCGAAAAAAGGGCAGGTTTCTTTACAGCAGCAACAAATACATGTGAAATGCTATTCACAGTTACGACAGCATATTCACTTGCATATTGTTTTCATTTAGCAGTTTCACATTTAAAATGTAGTCAGTGGTGTTATATGATATGCAACTCTAATATAAATCATTCTTCACTGTTCCTTATTTTAGCTGATAAAGTGGTGTTGGAGTCTCTGGTGGGGACAGATGGCCAGTGAAAAGGAGCAGCGAGGAGCAGTTAAAACATAAATATCATTTTCTGGTATCTTTAACTTTAACACTTGTACTTTCACATTTACTTTAGATTTATGGTTTGGTTTGAGGTAAACTTCTTCATTCAGTCTATTAAGATATTTTGCTGTCACAATAGCAGAAATCTAAAATAAAGTTAATTGTTTTGTATTGTACTGGTAATTATTACAGACTATAGTAGATTAACTTCAGCTGTGTTGACCTTTTATGAAAAGCTTTGACTTGATGGCATTTCGGATGGCTTGTTTTTTTAACTAACCTTTAATGTTCTTTTATTGTGAGTGTAAAATGGATCAAGAGAGCTAAGTAATATATAGAAGGATAGCTGAAATTGGATGATGGATAGCTAACAAAGATGGACAATAAAATTAATTACTAACTACTTGTGTGCTCTATGTCTGATTTAGACAAATTCCTGTAACTTTAAGTTGTATGGCAAAGTCTAAAGGCTGATGTTTTTTTGCATGGCCCCAAAGATGCTTTGCAAATATTTTTGGATTTTTACATTTACCTTTGTAATTAAGGCTAGAACACACAGAGATATTACAAAAATAGATGGACCTTTATGTACAACTGAAAAGAGATAACAAAACCAGCAGAGCTGTGTGAAAGAGCATAAAGTGAGAAAGACACTAACCAAATACAGACTGAGTGATCACTGTCTGGCTATAGAGAGAGGAGATAGCAGCCGCCAGAGCAGAGACTGTTCACTGTGCTCTCAGAGAGCTGTGGAAACTGAAGAACACTTCCTGCTGCAATGTGACCACTATCAGAACATTCCATCTACTTCCCAAAATTTCACCTAATTTTATGGCTCTACCAAATCCAGAAAAATTAAGACATACATCGGGAGAAAACTCCAGCTTGATCACAACAGCATCAAAAGCTGTAACAGCTTGCCACAAACTAAGAGAGTCAGCCAGCGGACAAAACTAAAGTCTGAAATATTATCACATTCTTAATGTCTCAATGTATTTTTTTTGTCTTGATCACTTTCTTATTTCTTGTTTATAAAACATGTATCCATTTATTTACTTATTTTATTCATTGCTCATGTAATGGCCAATGCTTTGGCAATACTGCACAAGTGTAAGTGTGTGTGTGTGTGTGTGTGAGAGAGAGAGTTCTGATGGCATAAGAGGGGTGCATATGGGATTTTATCTTACTAAAATTACATTGATTTGTATATCATGGTCTGACATTCCAAAACATGTTTAAGGATTTGTCTCTTTGCCTCTTCATTTTTTCCAATTAAAAATAATTTACCATACATTTTCTTGACCCAATTTAAGGTTTTGTTTATTAAAATACATTTTCAAAAATTCTTGTAAAAACACATGCAATGTATGTAAAAGAATCTATCCAAAAATCTATCACACATTATGGCAAAAATGTGAGTAAAAAAACTTTACTCACATAAAGCAAAGGAAAATAATTCCTATTATTCAAAACTTTTCTTTTGAAATAATTCTTTATACAGAAAAGGTATGCATTATGATATGGATTACACTTTAAAACCACACCACTGAATTCAATACGCCATCTGAAAATCAGTTCTCATCCTCTAACTGGACTGCTTCCTGTTTTACTTCCAAAATGCTGACTTTCATTAATATTTAATACAAGCAGAAGTGGAAGAGTTGAGTGTGGTAAAGTGCAACATTTATTTATCCAACAAATGTATAAAAGGCTTCAGCTACTCGAGTCCAGCAATCTGACATTTGACAGCTACAGGAATTGTTCAATGGCAGACATTATTTACAGAGTGTGTTGTGCCTGATTGTTCACCTGTTTTAGTGCAAACCTCTATTTAAAAGAAAAAAAATATTTATGTAACAGACAGAACATTAACACTTGAAGCATATTAAGGACTGATAAAGCTTTGGCCATCTGTACCATCATAAGGAATTTAGGTATAGAGTCTTTCAAAAAAGAAGCTGCTGTAACAGCACAGACCTACCCCCATTTTAAATAGAAAACTATATAAAACTGCTAACCTGAGAAGCTCAATTATTTTAGACACCAAAATATCTAAATACATCCAGTTATTCTATGTGGTCTGATGAGTGGCACCTCAGTTGAGGTACATGTTGAAGTTTTTGGATGAGGCACCATTTCTGAGTTTGTATCATTTTGGCTCCCTCTATCTCTTCTTGAATGGGCTGAAGTAGTTTTTTATGGACTGCTCAACATTAGGCACTTGATAGCTCTGAGCAGCATAGATGCCTGTGCATGTTCCTACAAGAACTCCCAGGATTGCAGAGGAGCGGAGCTTTGCCACCACATACCCAGCCAAAAAGCCCTTGAGGAAGGGAGAACTGAGCACACTTCCACCCTAAATTGAGGAAGAGGGCAAAAAACAGTGAGTGAGAGAGAAACTTGAACACAGAACTTCATTAAACAAAATGATCAAATGGACCCTTTTCACATTTACGGGATTGGAACATACTCTAACACTGAATTTGAATATTGAGTAAAAAAATTTGAGCGTACAGCTGTTGTTTAAAGTGCAACAGTCCAGTTCTGTCCAGATTATTTCAACTTATTTTTTATAAACAATCATGTTTAACATTGGAATTCCTTATTGATAAACAACATTGCCCCAAAGAAATCTTTGTAGAAAATCAAAACAAGCAATTTGCACCAAAGGAACTCGACTTTAGTGCCTTCCACTCCCATGAATGATGCACTGCAAATGGCATATTCGAGTCTATATAAATGCATATTTTGCAATAAACAAAATATTTTGTTTCGATATAAATAATCAACAGTTTTAGATTTATCCATTATTTTTCTTTTGTCATTCTTGGGATTGTAGTTCTTTCCCTCATTTACGTCGTAAAGAACGCAATTTTGTCTGATTTTCAAATACTTTTTTGCTTCAAATCAAAGTTTGTAGTGTTGTGAATCACCTCAGAGATGGCTAGTTAATGGCTTTTTGATAAAGACTTTTTAAATCTCTATGGGAAGAAAGAATAGAAAAAAATACTTCTGGAAACAAGGCTGCTGAAAAACTTGACTGGCATTGTTGCACTCTCACAGCAGTGTTCACATTTTTTTTGTTTTTCTAATGAAAATATCCTCCTGAGAACCAGAAGAAAAAAAAGGTTTTGTGAATTTTGTTGTTTTTTATGTCATTCAATTTGTTGGAGCATAAGAAACAAATGGAGAAAAAAAACATCTTTGAAAAAATCTTTATTCATATTTTATTCTATGTCCTTTGTAGAGGATGTCAGGACTAATTATTCAAAACAAAACAAAAAAGATAGACATGAAAGGGCATGTGTAGGCAAAAACAATGTTTTATTTTAGTTTTCAGTTTATTTTTAACCAAACTTTGTACAAAGATGATTCTCAACTATGTTATGAAAATTATAACAATGATTTGATATACTATTTTACTTTATGCAATATGTGCATAACTGTCCATAAATTGGTATTCCCATTCTATACAATGTATATATTGATTGATAATTAATTTCTTTCCCTATTGACTTCTTGTGTCTCCCCAAAATGCCTCATTAACATGCTGTTTGTCCTGGTGTCCTCTACAGAAAACATGCATGAAAATGATGCCCTGTTTCATAACAAAAACTCATATTCCGATTTGAAACCCCATAACATTTTTCTGAAAGGTTTATTTACAATTTGAAAATTAGTCCGATTTAATTGATAATTACAAAATTACAAAACATAATTATCATTTTTCCCTAAGAGTGCGAATTTTGATCATTCTGTTAATATCGGTCATTTTTAAAGACCAAGGAGAGGGAGTGGTGACGGTGAAACATCCAGACATTTGGTATCTCTGACAAACGCTTAGTATGTGCTCTGTACAGGACTCCAGACTTACAACTGTGACATGATAGGTCTCAGAGAAATTCACTAAAATACAATATCCTCTACAGAGGACAGACGTCTGTGCCTGGGTCCCAGGAGAATATAGACATGCTAGATTACGGACGTTAATGTTGCGCAATGCGTCATCGCAGTGCGTGAAAGAGGTCCATTGCCGACTTTCCCTTTAAAGGATATTATTGTGTACTATGCTGAAAACAATGTTAACAAGGTCTTGATACATTGTTATTGATCTTCATATTACTACTGCAAAATTTTATATACATAAACAAAATTGTTTAAATTCATCCCCAATATTTAAGGTGTTTTTAGTGGAATTTGATTGTTTTATCTTCTCTGAAATTGTTAAAAAACAAAAAGTCATTAACATGTTTAAAATATTATTACATTATTTTCAGTGCCCGTTACTAATTAATGTCACACTTTGTATAGCACTGACTGTCTTATGCTATGCTATGCTCTGTTTGTTATTTGTTCTATTTTCATTAATAAAAAAAAAGAGAAAAGAAATTGCTGACTTTCCCCTTGTCCAAATACCCACACTTGTGGTCTTGGCCACTTGAGATGCGTGCGCGCACAGGAAGTAAGGGTGGCAAGTCTTCTAGTCTTCAAAATGCCAAAGTGCGGGCCCTTAACGGATACTAAATCCACACTATCTCGAATACCGCTCCGGAGCGCTATTTGAGGCTTAGTTTATCCCATCATGCATCATGTTCTGGAATTAAATCGTGAGACTTTTTGCCGAGATCGCTCGAGAGGTCACGGAAACCTTTCCAATTCAAGTTAAATATTAATATAATAATTAGGTTATTATTACATATAATTTGGTAGAAAACAGTGTTTTTACTTTTATTGGTGCAAAGATGAGTTGTGGTGATATTTATTTTGTAGAAGCACCACAAATTAAAATTATGTCATGTTATAGGGACTACTGAACAGACTTTAGAAGTTGATTTTAAAATGCAAAGTATTATATAAAATAAAGCTGTGTAAACACTTGCATTTTTACAACACGATAAGTGTGTCCCATCAGGTAATGAAAAATTCTACACACACTTGTGGTCTTCATCCTCACTTGAACACTTGACTTGGGCCAAATACAGGAAATACGTCATTTAAGTAATCAAGTGGTCAAAGTGCAAAGACTGCAAGTGTGGGTATTTGTGCAAAGACTGCAAGTGTGGGTATTTGTGCAAAGACTGCAAGTGTGGGTATTTGTGCAAAGACTGCAAGTGTGGGTATTTGGACAAAGACTGCAAGTGTGGGTATTTGTGCAAAGACTGCAAGTGTGGGTATTTGTGCAAAGACTGCAAGTGTGGGTATTTGTGCAAAGACTGCAAGTGTGGGTATTTGTGCAAAGACTGCAAGTGTGGGTATTTGTGCAAAGACTGCAAGTGTGGGTATTTGGACAAAGACTGCACGTGGGGTATTTGACCAAGACTGCAGTGTGGGTATTTGGACAAAAACTGCAAGTGTGGGTATTTGGACAAAGACTGCAAGTGTGGGTATTTGGACAAAGACTGCAAGTGTGGGTATTTGGGCAAAGACTGCAAGTGTGGGTATTTGTGCAAAGACTGCAAGTGTGGGTATTTGTGCAAAGACTGCAAGTGTGGGTATTTGTGCAAAGACTGCAAGTGTGGGTATTTGGGCAAAGACTGCAAGTGTGGGTATTTGTGCAAAGACTGCAAGTGTGGGTATTTGGACAAAGACTGCAAGTGTGGGTATTTGGACAAAGACTGCAAGTGTGGGTATTTGGACAAAGACTGCAAGTGTGGGTATTTGGTCAAAGACTGCAAGTGTGGTATTTGGACAAAGACTGCAAGTGGTCAAGTGCAAAGACTGCAATTGTGGGTATTTGGACAAAGACTGCAAGTGTGGGTATTTGGGCAAAGACTGCAAGTGTGGGTATTTGGGCAAAGACTGCAAGTGTGGGTATTTGGACAAAGACTGCAAGTGTGGGTATTTGGGCAAAGACTGCAAGTGTGGGTATTTGGACAAAGACTGCAAGTGTGGGTATTTGGACAAAGCCTATGACAAAGCCTACCAATACCTGTGGAATCCCAACTCCGACTTCATCCTCCACCCGACGCTGAATGTTATCGAGCTGGTCTTTAAGCAGAGACAGGGCTTTCAGCTGCCTGAATGGATCCTGTTCAAGAAAGACAAATACTGAGAAGCCAACAACAAAGCAACCCCAGCATAGCTGTCAGCGATATGAGTCATCTATCAGACGTGTTTCTGTCAAGTATTGTTAAAGGACATTTAAGGATACGATAAAGCACAAGTTATTAACATAACAGACAGATAAAATACATGGAACTGACTCATGTCTGTTGAACTTGCGCCAATGAGAGCAGCTAAAACAGTACGAAACATCATATTTTGTTTTCTTTCCGTGATCTCGCTGTCCAAAAACGCTATGCAAAATAGCTCAACCGTAATCGAGAACTGTATCAAAATTACAGAACAGAAAGTGACTTATGAAACAACGTCTAGGTAAGTTCGGCGGCGCACCAACCTTGTCAGCCATGTCTGCTTGTGTGGGATCGGAGATCCTGAGCTTGATTGAGCAGCCTGAAACACATGTCCACTCCAGATCACGCTCTAACTTTGATTACATGGGTCTGTCTCATGCTCGACGATTTGTAAATAAAGAAATACAAATGAATATGTACATAATATAATTGTTTTATTATAGTGTAATGTACAAAATACATTTAAAAAAAGACAAATTGTGTTGTGCAAGACAAATCTCCACAGTAACGAAAATTCTTTTAAAATGAACTTTAACCATTAACTTTATATAGGCTATAGGAACCCTTGTGAAAAATGAATACAGTTTAGCATACTTTTAAAAAATTAAGCGCGGACACTGAATTCTTAGTTGAATGACTTATGAATTAAATTAACTGAATTATAAATGAAATGAAAATGTATTTTTAAATTTTTATTTTATAACATATTATTTTATTACAAACATTAAAGGTACACTCAAATGGCTACTTTAATCTCATATCTATTAAAACTTGTATGTCATGTATTTAAATATATTTTCATGTGTAACATTTGTAATGATGAAGTTGCAATTCAGTATATTTGAAATATATTCACTTTAAATGGAATATCAAATAACACAATAGTTACAACTGTATTTAAATACGTTATATGTGCTTTAGTATGTTGGTCAACACATCGAAATACATGACAAAAGACAAGGCCTATTAAAACATCATAATTTAATGTGTACTTTAAAATACTAAAAGGGTTAATTTGATCATATTAGATATAAGATGATAACACTTAAAAAAAAAATACTTACGTGTGTTAAGAAACTTAGCCATATTCTCCCCAAGTACACTTAAGTGGCCTTTTATTCCGTTAATATACTTTTTAAGAATGATAGTAGCCTACACAATAAGTGCACATTCAAAACAATTTCACAAGGTTAACATTTACTTTCACGAGGGAACTGAGACTTATGCTTCATTTTATAGTAGCATATTTCAACAGCGATTTTCATAAACCTGCGTGAACTATGGTTTACACATGCAATAGACATCAAATATAATTAGGTCATTATATTATCGTTACATCTGTTTATTACACTGACTATAACGGCGCGAGCCCGTCTCTGCTTGTGACTCTGCAGAAGCTCGCGACAGAGAAGTCGTTGCCACGGCAACCAGAGGTGATGCATACGGAGGCTGGACGATGACGGACTTCGCTTGATCTCATGACGGGAGGAGTTAAGGTGGACCAACACAACGCAGACCAAAAACCTTTACACATCCACAGCTCTTTACTGACCTCAAATACTTCCTAAATAATAGTTCCCGTGCGGCTGTATGAGTCATATGTTTATATTATTTTGTTATGTAATACACGCCTCAGTATTTAGTAACATTAGCTTGCTAATCGCAGTACAACACATCTAAAGGCGTGCTTAAATATTTCCCAGAAACCTTGTTATGAAGTCTAATGAAGCTAGTTACATTATTTTTTATTAAATAATTCATGTCATATCATAACTAATATAATATTTGGTTTTTATATTGTAACAATAAAATAAAGGTTTTTTTAAATGTACTGAAACTCAACCCCAGTTTCAAGAATGATATTTTTTTTACTCTTCATATTACAGATGGTGATTCTCTGCCTCACTGTGTGGAGCAGGTTGGAGACACTAATTCTTCTCAGGAACACACGTCACAGCTTGTGCCCTGTTTGATTGATGAAAAATACTAGTACCCTTTTTGCTGTGTGTATATATGTATAGTTTTATGTATACATTTAAAATATTTACACCTGGATTATTGTATTGGGAACAGATGGCTATGTTTGCCCCAGCAGTTTGCTTTCATCAGCTATATGTTCAGCCATCCTTAAGGCACCATCATCAGGCAAAGAGAGTGAGCGAGAGAAAGGGATGGAGGGACGAAGGAGGGGGAATAGCTGCAGGCATTATTGAATTACAGAATCCACAGAGAGACACACACACACAGTTACAAAGAGAAAGAGAGAAGCGATCTCAAAACAGCATCACTCTCTGCTAGACAGAACGACAGTGAACAGAATAGAGAACAGAAGAGCATGATTGCACAAGCATTAGACAGAAAGACAAAGATGAGGTTGATTAGACGGCAGTGAAATTACCTGAGGGCGAAATAAAAGAGGGGATAGACGGAGTGAGGAAAAGAAGAGTGTGGGCTTTAATCCTCTTGGCATGCGAGTGTATTCCTGGCTGTTTGGCACCGAGTGCGGTGGTCACCCTGTGTGTGAGTGTGTGCTGCAGAGTTTGTTGGTGGTGTTGGGACACTTTGGACTGGAATGTATCTGAGTTAACCGCTGGGGGCTTTCGGGAAGACACCATGCTAGGCAAGGATTACATGCTCGCCATCATCATTGTCAACTATGACGGTATGTACGCGGATGCATCTGCACTTTCCTCTGCTCTTTGTTCTTCTTCTTCACTAGTTAGTGCAGGCTGGAGGTGTCGGAGTGACGGGTAGAGTTTCCTATCCTCTACAGGATGGAAATCAGTCATAGTCTGTTATTCACATGCTCCACTGGTCACTCATGGACTTTACCTACAGGTGCTGTGTCATACCCACCCGACTGTTTGAAGACCGTGTTTTTGAGCTGTTTATTGAGATGGACTTGATTTTGCTGGAATTAATTACAAGGAGATTTGCATCAATTGATTTTCACACTCGAGACCTAGACATTCTAAAAAAAAAGTTGCCTGTTGATATTGTTGAAAAATCCATTTTCGTAGACGATCAGGTGCACACGCGTTCATGGACAATGTCACCTGTGCATTTCTGTTGGAATTATGCATCTGTTGCAGGATTAGATTAAGAAAACACAGCAGCATAATTTGCCCACACAACATTAAGTATCAGATAGACCAGTAAACTCCTCCCGTTTGTGAGTTCATGTGGTAGAACGTAGATATTTTTACAGTTTAGGGTGCAACCAATGTGTAATGATTTATACAAAGAACTCCAACCAAGAAAACATTATATTTATTAATAATTTTTGCAGCTGCCTGAGATGTAGTATCAAAGGTGATACATTTAGCGCTGAAACTATTATAATTAGTATGATATTATGTATGATCCCTTGAGATCTTGCTAAAAGTTGCTCCCCAAAGTATTTAAATGACACTTCCTAGATGGTGGAGCGGTAGTGGACTGATTGTTGCTTTCAGAAGATCATTTCAATGGGACTTTAGACTGTTATTGACTAGTAAACCATCCTGTGTTGTGACATGCTAAAAACTCTTTAAAATAAATAAAAATAAATTACATATTATTGCTAATTCTTTCTAAAATTATCATTGATTTATCAATACATATGTAATTATTTATTCAGAGATTACCTGGAATCATTGTAAAATAAATAATAAATAAATAAATAAAATTAATGTTACACCACAGGACCATTTAAAGAGAAATAGTGAAGGCAAAAATGTGTTCGTGTAAAATATTACAGGACCTAAAAAATATGCACTTTGTCATACACGTTCATGTTCATTTTAACCTAAAATGTTGATGCTTATAATAAAGAGGACACCTTGTGAGTCAAGTACCCAGTATCAGTAGAAGGGCAGAAACTGTCCTCACCACGTCCTCTCTACGTCATCACTCTTAAAATAACTTCTGTACGCACTGAGAGGAGGTGTGTGTGAGGATGTGTTCATCTGTTGTCTGTGTACGAGAGACATTGAATGATGAAATAGCTTCTCCAAAAGCAAAGGCATGGACACTAAGGCATTTAGACAATGCTGAATGGTGCTAAGTAAACGCTGATAACAGGAGCTTCTGTAGATGTACAGAATCGATTGCATTTGAATCAAATTTCCTGGTTTAATCAATTTTCTTGTACTTTCAGTTACTGTAATGCTGCCTGCCTTGTAGACGCGTGGATGTCTTTATAAGGATGCCTCTAATAAAATGCTGTGTCTTGCCTCTTGATTTATTGAAGGCCCAAGGATTAAGTCCCAGATGGACGTTTAGATCCACCTCGAGTCTTAATCTTCCCAGTCTGACCTCACACGGACATAACAGAATTGGGATTATCTGACCACTGACATAACGCCATTGGGATTATTTTTTTTCCAGATGTAGCTACAATTATTCATTCCTTTTCACAGCTTTTTACAATATTCCTGTTTTTTCACACTGGTTCTCTATTATTAAAGAAGTCTTTTATGCAGCAATACAACTGCTTATGCAGTGCTAATGCTAATACAGCTTTAGCACTGTTTATTCACACTGAATATGTTTAGTACCACACAAGCAGGACTAAAGGTGCCATCACATTCAGCGAACTTTAGTGGGCGAAATCTACTGAAGTAATTTGAGTAGGAATTAGCAGTCAGGAATTTTGTTTGAGGGCGAAAGATTTTGCAACAGGTTTAAGTTGGTTACGTGGATTCACCACACTGACCAACAGAAAGCTGCTTGGTTTTAAAGTGACTTTTCATGATCTGTGCTTCATACAATAGACTGTGCTTCTATTGACAATAGACAAGAAACCTTTTTTGTAAAGCTAAAATTTGCCAAAATCACGGTAATGCGTACATTGTACATTTACCGTTGTTTATTGAATTGTCACTGACAGAATTCAGTCATTTCAATAGGAGTCCACGTGACCTGGAATTTTGTGTGAGGGCAAAAGATTTCCCTATGCAGATTTCGCAACGGGGTCCAGTTGGTCAGACGGATTCCCCATGATGACCAAAAGAAAGCTGTTTGGTTTGAAAGTGACTTCTGTGTGAGCTTTGCTTCATATTAACCCTGTAGTGGAGATTGTTTATAACCCAGGGATAAGAGTGACCCTAACCAAGGAATAAGAGTTCTCTAAATGCTTTTTTGTACTCTCTCTCTCTCTCTCTCTCTCTCTCTCTCTCTCTCTGTAATGTGTATTTGTTTACCTCATACTTCCCCTTTACTGTGAAAGTGGAAGGTGAAAAAATCTATTGATTGCAGTCAGTGCAGAATAGTGCCTTTTATTACAGTAGTTTCAGTGGCTCATGGGAGTCAGAAGTGGCCAGTTCTGATTGGCCACATGAAAGCTCTCTGGTAAAAGGCACAATTTTGGCATTTTGTTTTTTAGACTCTGCTTGCATTGGTTTCTGAGGCGGCCAAGTGCATCAAAGAAAACGAGGGATTGTCAGTGGAGAATTCCCACACTTCTTCTTTTATGTGCTTGTTGTCGCTCTCAAGAGTGATTGGGTGTTGAGTAATGTGTCCTGTTTTACTGTTCAAGTAGATTTCCAGATTTTTACTCTTCAAGTAGATTTCAATAATTAGTGGTGTTTGAGTTGCAAGCTTCAGTTTTAATATTGCTTAAACAGGTTTAACGCCAACTCATACAGCTTGTTGAGGAGAGATGCTATTTCTTTTTCTAAGACTTTGTTCATGCTATAGGGGAAGTGAGAGAATATTTTTGTAAGCAACCAACTAACAACGCCCTTGTGATCATCCAGAACACCCTGATAACTGCAAAACAACATGCTAAAATCCATTCATAACACTTTAGCAACTGCATAACATTATGCTTGATACCATTCGGACTGTATAGCAATGGCCTGACAACCACCCAAGCAGAACTCTGCAGGAAATGTACAAACCTACTCAAACATTAAACTCTGAGATGCAGAGTGCAAAATAATGAGCATATATCAGACTTTGTCAACATTGTAAGACTTAACGTGATGGTTTCCAACACCAAATTGGACACATACACAAACAAACAAACACAGTCCCTATAGCAGTTGCTATAGGTTTTCTCAGGAGATCATCAATAATTCACAAACATCCTCTTCTCAACCCTCCACCCCCCTGTTTTTTTTAGGATTCAATCTGTTGTTATCGCTTCCTCCTCATGACATAGCATTGAAGTTGTTAGTGGGTACGTGGTGGGAACTGCGACACCACCTATGTGCGTAAAGCTGTGATACCTTAACTACAGGAAGTGAGGTCATATCTCAGTGTAGCTGCATCCCACCCTTAAGAGTTTATAACACACACTTTTTCTTGAAACAGACTTGCAATTGAGATTCATCCTTCATATGATGTATTGTGTAATATCATGTGTGCACATTGTATATTAGACGTCTTGTATATTAGCAGCCCTTTTATTCTTGTAATATCCATCAAGATTTATCTTCTGGCCACTGAGCCTGAGAAACAAGCGATAATCAATGAGGCATCTATGTTTGGGCATGCATCCACACATTGCACTGTTATTAAAACTGCCTTCAGCACCAAACACAGTCAGTCTGCAGACATAATTTCAGGTGCACTCTGAATGGGGACCAGAATTAGACTGAGAATAGCCTTTCTTCTTCCTTCAGCCTTTTTCAGTTTGTGTTTTATTTCAGCCAGCTGACAGCATAGCTATCCAGCCCAAAACACTAAAAATGTCATGGCAACACAGTGCAATTATTATGGCCTGTCAGTAGCAGAGGCGAGGGGGGGCTTGTGATAAAGAAAGGAGTTCGATATGACATGATTGATGATCTCTGGAGAGGGCCGGAGACATAGAAACACTCACAAAGACACTGACACCCATACTCCTTTGCTAATATGGACATAGGTGGATTTAAAAAAAAAGAAAAACATAAAGGGTGTGCTGAGACACTGAGGCAGTTAAGATTATTATTCTTAGATTTATTATTCTTAGATTTTTGGATCTTATGGAAACTGTTGGGAATTGAGCTGTTATGATTGTGAATTGGGGATTGGTTATTGTCAGCCCAGGATCGGGGTAAAACAACAGAGAGACAGTGAGATGTGTCCTCATGCATCCTGGACAACAGCAATAAGCCACAAGAGACCATGTGTTACAGTGATTTTCGCTGTGGGTATGGGGTTCCTATAACAATGTTAATTAAATAGTAACATTTATTATTAATACTAATCCAAATAAACAATATAATATTAATTATATAAATACTTATATTATATTTATAATATAATAACATATTATTTAATAGGGTTAAGGATGACTCCAGGGGTGCGGGAGATGTTTTCAGGTGGGGGTGCGGTGTGTTGTGTTGGGGGAAGGGGGTGTGGGTGTGTGGTGGGGGGGTGCTGGGGCTGGTGTTGGATGCGTATTTTGGAAAGTTTTTGCTGGTATGGGAATTTTTAAAAATCTGATATTCGCTTTTGCGCCATTATCTCCTTGTATTAAAGTTAATCTTGTTCACATTCTGTACATGAGGATTAGGCTAATCATCCCATATAGAAAACATCACAAGTAAAATTAATCATGTTTATAAAGATAAACATGGGTTTATTATAACCCACTTACAATTTACATTTCAGAGATCATTGCAAATAAATGATTAAATGCTAAAACTGAATAAATTAAATGAACAAACTTGGCGTTGCATTTGCAACAATGTGAAAACAGGGGGTGCTGCAGCCCCATCAGCACCCCTACTTCCCGCGTCCCTGGATGACTATGAACCAAGTTCACCAATCAAAATTGAAGAATATATATATATAATTTTTTTTTTTTTACCAGTAGTTTAAAACTTTTCTGGCAGCCATGTATACTAAAGACACTGGCTCTACAGTGCGACTGAAAACTTCTGCGTGCGACTATGAACATTTATTTAGGAGCACCAGTGCGACTGACCCGATCATCATCAGCTTCAAAGGTTTCTACGTGTTTTTGCAGCATTGAGTAATGTATCACAGACATATCTCACGCATCATTTAATAAGCAACGTGTAGACAGGGGTGTAAATAAGAAATTCATGGCGCAAGGTAGAGAGCTTTGTTGATTAAAATGTGCGATCGCGATGACCTCCGCTGAGTGGACGATTTTAAAGGGGTCATAGGATGCTACATGGACTTTTACAAGTTGTTTGGACTGAAATGTGTGTTAGCAGTGTGTGACGTCAACCATCCTATAATGATAAAAATCCACCCAGTGTTTTATTTTTATCTACTCAAATCTTTACTGAGCTGTCATCAGTCCGCCATTGTTTTCACCGCCGGAGCAGATGTAGACAAGATTGTCTCCTAAGCGATTGAGGTGTTTTGTTTTTGGATGTAATAATGAATATAGCAGTGGTCATTTACTCCCGACATCTGAGACGCTGAAGACGCAGTGGATTACCTTTGTTTCTGAAGGGAATGCGCCCCCGATATACATAAATGCGTCTATGTTCGCGCGAATCATTCGTGATCCAGCTTCACCTACAGAAGAAGTGAGTATAAGGTTTTTTAATGAATCTTTGCAAAATCGCCTTTCCTAATAATGTGCTAATTAGCAAGTTCACGATGAATGCGGCTAAAGTAAACAGTCTCTCTGAGAGCGGCTGGAAGAGAGGGGCGGGGTCAGCATAGCTCATTAAAGGGGTCATATGATGCGATTTCATTTGTCCTTTCTCTTTGGAGTGTTACAAGTTGATTGTGAATAGATAAGATCCCTGAAACTGCAAAGACTAAAGTCTCTAAACCAAAGAGATATTCTTTATCAAAATTAAGAGTCAACCACGCCTACCTAAAACAGCTCGTTATAACACGCCCCCACATGTCTACGTCACTATGTGGGATGATTTGCATAACGCCGCCCAAATGTTGTTCACGCAAAGAAAGAAGGCGTTATTTTTTTTTTTCTCGCTGTAGTATTGTTGTTGTCGCCATGTTGTGAAGGCGCTGTGTGTTTCGTTGTGGAAGCGAAAATACTTTGTTTGGCCTTCAAAAAGAGGACGATATCCGCTTCGTCATGCCTAGAGCTGATCTGTGCTGGTCGCTGAGGGAATACATCAACTTCACGCTGTGGATAGCCTGATCGGATTTCACCGTGGACGAAGCGGAGTCCAGCCGTGGTCGTAACATGTGGTTGCCGCAAGCCTCCTTCGTCGAATCCACTGGCCGCGCCATTCTCAAGCCCGCCGCCTCTGGTCGCTCTAGCTCTCCGGCCGTTCCTCACTTTAGCCGCCGGCCTCTGCTCACTCTAGCACTCCAGCCGTTCCTCACTCTAGCCCTCCAGCCTCTGCTCACTCTAACCCCCGGCCTCCGCTCACTCTAACCCACCGCGTGTGACGCTGTGTTTCGTTGTGAAAACGAAACTACTTTGTTTGGCTTTCCAAAAATGGACATGACTAGAAATCAGTGGTTAAGTTGTATTTACAACACTGTTCCAGAACACTTCAACCCAAATATTCCGATGTGTGCAGCACATTTTATGGAGGACTGTTTCCTGAACCTGGTAGAGTAGACTGCAATGTCGGCTGTTCTGACTCACAGATTGTAAGAACGTTTTTTATATTTAAAGAGTTTTTATATTTTTTATATTTAAAGCGAGTATTTTGAGCAGTGTAGAGTAGCACTTTCTTGTCATTTCTTCAATCACAAATGCAGACATGGTTTTATGTTTACACGGCGCGATGCAACGCAACGCGTAAAAAGACAGTATAAGTCATTATAATCCATAATCATGTCCCCACTGGATGCAACGAATGCCTCATTTATAATGGGTTTTCATGTTTTTGAATCATCGCTCCGGCCTGACAGGGCATCATCACAGTATGGTAAGGGGCGTAACATTTCCGTCACACGCTTGAGGTATTCGGCCAGTCATAACGTACTGGATAGCTGGCCAATCACAAAAAGGACACGCCTCGCTTTTTCAGACCGATGAGCTTTTTAAAAATCGAGCGTTTCAGAAGGCGGGCATAGAGGAGAAACAATAATGTACGATATGTGGAAAATAATATGTTTTTTGAACCTTAAACCGCATTAACACGTTTAATTACACCAAATACACAAAACAATGTTCTTTTTAGCAACATCATATGACCCCTTTAAAGGAAAATGCTACAAAATGGCTTACTCTGAAAAGAGCTGTTTTTGACAGGGTAAAAAGGTGTTTTTTACACTACCATTGAGAAATTTTAACCAAACTATGTTACAGACTTTTCATTAAGACCCTAAAGAATCATATCAACTTGTGGAAAATGGGCATCTGATGACCCCTTTAATGATTTTTAAGGAAGTTTGTAAATGTGATACTGATTTAATACAATACAATTCAATAAACAAGAAGTTAATATTAAGTGACTTACATTGTCTGGCTATAACACTATTGTCTGATTTTGTTCTATTTCGTTGTCGAAAATAGTTTAAAATAAAGACACAGCGCATCTCCATTCAAACACAGCGGTGTTTCGTTTATGAATGAACGGGGGGTTTTAAACGAATCTAGTGAGTCAGTGATTCATGATTACCCATTCATAAAGACAGTCACTTGCACAAAGGGTATAATGTCTATTGACAATATTGTAGCGATTATACAGTTTCAAATGAAGAAGCTTTCTGTTGGTCAACTTGCCAAATTCGCATGACCAACTGAACCCGATGTGAAATCTTAGTGGGAAGATCTTTTGCCCTCACACAGGCCATGAGGATTCTGACTGAAATGTTCACCAAAATGTTTTTATAAATTCACAGAATTCACATAACATTGGTAAATGTGACTGCACCTCCATTCTCTCTTTCCTGTTTTTTTTTTTTTTTTTTTTTTTTGTTTTTTTTTTGTTTTGTTTTTTTTTTTTTTTTTTTTTGGCTAAATGTGGCAAAAGTTGGAGGAATATTTTTATGTAGATTCAGAGTAATATAGATTTCTTAGTATCTGTTACTAAAAGACCAATTTATGGATAAAATGTTATATATTTTTTAGAATTTTTGTATTTATTTATGTTTGCATTTACAGTGTAGCCAGAATGTCATTTACAGTAAATGATGGAGACCCTTTGTCAGAGAAACGCCTTTAAAATAGCAAGTTTATTTATAAATAGAAAAACAGATGTAGCTTTTAATAATTGTAAAATATATATATATATTTATGGGTGTGGGTGTGTCACTCATACACTGATGTGTGTGCATAAAACTATTCTGACCCGTGTATAGTAAACATGAAAATTCATGTGCAAATGACATTTGTGAAATGTCAGTATGAGACTCTCTTTCTGTCTTTCTGTGTCTTGCTGTGTCATTGAATGCCAGAGGCAACTCTTACTCGTGTCCAAGCAATCTCGTCTCACTGCTGACCCAGTTCTAGTACTACACACACACACATTTACAGTGTTGTTTTCTCCTCCAAACATTTCCTCCAGCCCTCTGTATTGTGTTATTTGTGAGAGTGGACAGAGCTCTCCAGATGCATTGTGTTAAATGATTCTCTCAGGCTAGAGATAAATTCAGGCAAATATAATTCAGCAGACACAGCTGCTCTTTCCTGCTTGCTGTTCTGCCAGTAGCCCTATGCCTATGTCTGAAGCACTAAATCATCAGGAGACGTGACAAGATCACTTTGACACACATAAAAGCTGTAAAAACTTTTATTTTAACAGGAAAATAATTTGAAAATGCTACAGTAAAAACCTGCCAATTGGTTGTAAGCTATCTTACCATATAAAGTGAGAACATCTAGAAGGTTTAAAATTGCATGTAAATGTAAATTTACTGTACAGCACTGTAAAATGTATGTTTTTTTAAAGTAAAAATGATAAATTATATAATTTACTAATAATGAGCTATATAATGTAGAGATTACATTTTGTGAACAATTTGTGGACTGTGTGGATAAACTCTGATTCATCATGGTTATTATAACTCTTAAAATATACAGACAACAAAAGTCTGTCTGATAATTTCTAAAGCATTCTCACCGTATCTTTTAATGTGAATTTCTGGTCACCACAACTGATGAAAAGATGGATTTCATTATACAGTCTCATTATACAATTATACTGATGGAAAGGGTTCAAATGCGCAAAAGAAACTGGAAAACCTGAAAAAGAATTTGCGGGACCTGGAGGATTTTTCTGAAGAATAAAGGGATTCATAAACAATCATCACAAAACAAAAAATCATCAAGCATATGTACACTTTTGAACGGGGTCATTTTGATAAAATCAGCTATTATTTTGTTTTGTGGACAATATGTAAACATCTTTTATGTAAAATATCATATTCAGGCCAGTACTAAATAAGAAATAACACATATTTTGTATGATCCCTCTTGGTAAAATAATTAACATTTTGCAGATTCTGCAAGGTGTCTGTCAAATTTGACCAAAATTTGACCAAATTTGACCAAAATAAGAGAACTTATTAATAAGCTTTTAGTTTTGATCTAATTTTAGGCTGTATGTCATGTGGTCAGATTAGGGCCTGGTCTGTCTCTCACGAGTAGATCTGAGCACAGTGACCGCACCTCGGGGTGTGTATGCCTCATTATATCTTAGTGTGTGTGTGTAAAGGCTGCTGGCTCTGTTTTACTTGGTGGGAATTGTATATAGCACTTTTACAAGAATCTGTATGTGCTGTTCTCAAGTTAGCATGCATGTGCAATCCTAATAAAATATCATTTAAGATGCAGATTAATCCAGAAATTCAATCTCTGTGCAGATAACATCTGGAACGATCAGAGTCTGGAGCTGGACTCAGATCTGCCTCCAGGATGGCGCACTATACGTGACAGCACTGGCACCTATTACTGGCACGTGCCCACAGGCACCACCCAGTGGCAGCATCCCTCCTACAGCACAGAGGAGGAACAAAATGCCATTAATGGCATCACTTCCAGCCAGATCAAGGTGAGATACTCTGATCTATTTGTGTGTGTGTGTGTGTGTGTGTGTACTGGTATATATGGTTTTGAGGGACAAATGTGTATAATGACAGGGTACTCAACGTAACCATGGTTTATGAGGACATTCCTGGTTACCCGTTAAACAAAAGGCTTAAAAAAACATACAAATCGGTGTTTTATGAAATTCAAAAATTGCCAGTAGTTTTCTGTAAGGGGTAGGTTTAGGTGTAGGGTTGGTGTAGGGGCGATAGAAAATACAGTTTGTACAGTATAAAACCATTACGCCTATGGAGAGTCCCCGTAAACCACAAATGCATGTCGTGTGTGTGTGTGTGTGTGTGTTCATGTGGCTTTGTAAAACGTTTTTGTTAGCTGTCCCTTTACTCTTGATTTCTTCAGACTGCAGCAGATGGCAGGCGGGAATCAGGAGGCAGACTGACTGAAAACCCTCTGCCCTCTCTGAGTGAAAGGTGAGCGAATCACACCTGCGCTGGGTGATTGTACTGCTGAGGACAGGCTGCAGATATATCTCTGAAACTAGACATTAAAGCTTGTAAAGCAAAGTGTGTGAAGCTTAATGCGATTTAATCAAGTTGGAAATGTTCTTAGTTAAAGGGTTAGTTCACCCAAAAATGAAAATTGGCTTGTGTTTTACTCACCCTCGAAGCATCCTTGGTGTATATGACTTTCTTCTTTCAGACGAATCCAGTCGGAGTTATATTACAAATTGTCCTGGCTAGTCCAAGCTCTATCATTGCAGTCAGCGGGTGTTGCAGTGCTTCAGTCCAAAAGAAGTTAAATAAAAAGTGCCCATCCATAAAAAAAAGTGTCTCACACGGCTCCGTGTGGTGAACAAAGGGCTCCTGTAGCGAATCGATGCATTTTGTAAGAAAAATATCCATATTCAAAACGTAATAATCACTTTAATCTAGCTTGCGCCAACAGTTCTAAACAGAAGCAGCAGAAAGTCATATACACCTAGGATGCCTCGGGGGTGAGTAAAACACAGCCTAATTTTCATTTTTGGGTGAACTAACCCTTTAACATCCTTGTTGGAATAAAATCATTTTTATAGGATTAGGATTATGGGCTTGTTATCAGCAATTTTCCTCTAATTGTAAGAGATCAGTTATCAATAGAAATGGTTGTTTGATTGGAATGTTGTTTCGGGATAATGAATGGCTGTAAAACAGTCCACTTATTAAACTACATCTTAACTTTTAGTTAAAATATTTTATTATGTGAGAACAAAGAGACTGTTGAATGCTACAATAGACATCTTTTATTTTATTTAAAAAATAGCAATAACCAATGAGATGAGATATCAATGATTGTTTATGTATATATTTATTTATTTTATTTCTAGGGCTAGATTTACTAAACAGAGAAAATTAGAGTGAGAGCGCTACCCCATAAAAGCACTGATGAGAGTGAAAAGTTCTGCGGCAGATCTATTGCCAATATGCAAATTAAAGAACACAGATGCCACCAGATAATTTCCATAATAATCAATGCAATCCACCAAGAGCAGCGCAAATTAGTTACTAATTAGTTAGTTAGTTATTAGTTAGTTTACAAACAACACAGAAGCAAAATGGGTTAAGACATGCTTTTTTTATTTATTTAATTTTTTTGGTTGTTAAATAGTGGGGCATAACCCAGTAAACTGACTGGTCATAATTCATAAAGTATATATTCAGTCATAATTTTGACTCATAATTGATTTTTTTTTTGTCATAATTTAGATATAACAAATTATTTTTTTTTCTTACATGGTAGAAAAAAAACTAATAAAAATAAAAAAAAAAAAAAAAAAAATTTTTTTCGGCGAGATTAAATGGAGAGCAATTATTACTTAAATCTCCTGCTTCTCAGATTTTTCTTGTGAGAAAAAGACCCCAGTAATTAACTATATTATATGTTAACAGTCTCATTCATGTCTGTTTTTATGTCTGCTAAGGAATTTGAGGAGAGTCTGAGGTGAAGATGACAAAGTAGAAAAAATGGAAGTATGAAAAAGAAACTTCCAAGCTAGACAGCTTTCTTCTGCTCAGTTACACAGTTCAGTGGTCAGTTTTTTAACCACACCATGCTATATTTGACCAACCAGAATTAAGTATTCTAGAGCACAGTGTAATAAACAGTTTCCATGTATCTGCATACATTTTATGGAAGTCATTAGGGCATGGGCATTGGAACCATTTAATGTGGGTGGGACAAGACCCACCCACTTTTTAAGACCAATGATATTGGACCCACTCACTTTTACCGTCTCTAAATCATTGCATATACCTGTTCACTTTTCTGAGCGCCGTCAGTCAAATCATATAGTCTTTGTAGCAGCACTGATTTACAGTTACACTTACACTATGTTGGACCCACCTAAATTTTTGTTGCTTCCGACACCCATGCATTAAGGACATGTCTTCACCAGAAGTTCTTTTTATACTACTGAATAATTTGATAAAATGTGTCCACAGCCACGAAATAATTTGGTAAAATGTGTCACCGACTAATTTGCTGCAATTGATTCAATGTGCTAGGTGTAGTAACACATTAGCCATGGACTGTGTCAATTTGCATCCTTGATGCAAATAAAACTCTGGCACAGCTTAGCAGCCAGAAACAAACACAAGCTAGGCCAAATTATCCTTCTGGTGCTCTGGAAATGAAAAGAAAAAAAACGTTTCTCTCTGTTTTCCCATTTGTTTTGTCCTCTAATGAAGCCAGTAGACATTTAATTGAACCAACACATTCTTATTCCTCAAGATGATATTACCCACCTGGAGTTGTGGGAACAGATGTCGGTTCCGCTGGCTGCTAGTGGAAATGACAAAAGCGGCCCTGCTTTAGACAGCCAGTCAGGTGTGGCCTGTACAACTGTGAGATGGAGAGTAAAATAGGCCGTTTTGTCTTTGGTTAACCTCCAAACACTCTGATACCAGGCCCCAGTCACACTAATGCTCGAACAAAAGTGAGCACTCACCTGGGGAATTGACAATAAGAACAATAAGAGTTTCTCTCCACTTTGTGGTGCTAAATAGGGTCTTTGCCAATGAAGGACAAAATACTGTACACACATTCATTTAACAGGCTGGAACATGCCTTTATTAAGTGTCAGGTTTGTCATTGACTGACCTTTCTACTGAATTTGTTCGGAGAGCTGAGATTGGCTGCTGCTAAATTGTTTGGGAATTATTGACAGCAACAGGGAATGCAATTACCTTCATTTATTTTGTCAGCACCTTGAGGCAGTGTAACACGGCAGAGGGCAACATTAGATTCTGGTGCATTAAGTTTCTGTCCTCAGTATGTTAAAGAGCACTCTTTGTGTACTTGAGCAGAATAAAAGTGAATAATTTATTTTTCACTTAAAATTCAGTTAAATTAAACATTTAGCTTAATGTGTTTAATGTATGATATAGCTTTAATAAATGTTCATTTATTTAAATTATTTTATTATTATTTGTTTCTCATGAGATGAAGAAAGTGTGCCCTCCAGACTTTCAGAATAAATCAACAATATCAATAACTGTACTCAGATACTAATTTTTAAAATAATATTCTGTTGAATGTAATTATCCATTTTTATTTTATTTTATTTTATTTTGTTTTGTTGAGACAAAGACCCAGTCAAGGGCTTTTCATTTTATAGTTCTATACTACATAATTTTCCTCTGCGAGACCACTGTTCATTACAGGAAGGAAGTACGCTCAAAATGCTGTGACTTGTTCATAAGAATCTATGCACAAAGCTGAGAGTGATAATTATAGTAGCTGTTTCTTGTTTACAGGACAAACTACCCCAGCGGTCTGAGTAGCCTTTTTTAGAGCATAGATGAAAGTGCTTTCAATAGAACACCAAACAGAAAAATAACCAAGTGTTCAGCATCTCAATGCTTAATTTGTATTCCTTTTTTTCTGTTCAAATGAGCCCAGTATTTAATTATGAGTCATTATCATAATGATGTGCTCTCTTGCTCTGCTTCAGGCCCTCATGGCAGGAAGAGAATTTCTGTGCCAACATGGATCCCGACTCCAAGGTAGAATCTTGCTGTGTGATGCCCTAATACAGTTCAACATGTAAAATGTATTATTGTTTTCTCTGCTATTAGTCACTGTGCCCCACAAAAATCAGAGCACATCATGAGGGTGAAAGGTCAGAGTTGGAAAGGAGCATCAATCAGGGCATGTTTAGTGATGCAGTAGGGTGTATATGTGTGTGTGTGTTGGTGGAGTGTATATAGAGGGTGGGGGTGGAGGGCTATGACCTCTTAAAGCACAAGAGATGCAATTTTAAGACTCAGCTTTATTGAGTCTGTGTAAAATGATCCTAGTAGGCTGGGTCATATATATATACTCTGTACAAAATATTTTGACTTTCATCAGTCACTAGGCTGGTAAACGTTAGCTTGCTGGTTTGATTCCTAGGAGTGAGCAATGGACAATAATCAGTGTGCCTCTTAAGCCGCTTTTACACCGAAATTACCTGGAACAATTTGTCCCAGGAACTTTTTATCCCCAGACCTGTTGCTGTCTGCGTTTCCATCACGGCCTAAAGTACCGTGAAGGTTAGGCAAATAGTCTGGTGACGTAGGACTGCGCGCGATTGCTCCTCCCAGTTCAGGAGGGGGTGCTAATGTCGAACAATGATAACATAATCATGCATAACAAAAACAAACAAAACATTTTTTTAAATTTGTCACCGTTTCCAGTTCCCGCTGGATTTCATCCTCAGCACTGCACCGCAACAGACTTTTAAAAATGGTGGTTTAAATACAATGCTGCGTAGAGTCAACCAATCCAAATTCTGCGTGAACTCGACCAGTCAGTCCCACCCCCTGAAAGTTCCAGACCTTTGAAAAAGTACTACCTCGTGAGCAGGGACTTTTTGAGGGGCAAATTTTTATCCGGATTTATTTATTTAGATCCAGTTTCCTGCGGTGGAAACACACCGAGTACTGCCCCAAAGTCCCTGGTTCCTGGGGAAAGTTCCTGCGGTGGAAACAGGCTTTTAGAAAGACACTTAACCCCAGGATGCTTACAGGAGCTTGTTGCTGTAATATGTGTACTGTGAGTCACATTTGATAAAAGCATCTGCTAAATGACTACTTGCTTACTAAGAAATATATAAGTATGACAATATAAAACATCTAAATAGATGTTGTCCAGAATGTCAACATGAACTGCAGGCCAAATGTATATGACTAAATTTTGCGTCTGAAAGGGAAACTCCTACACATGCATATTCAATAAGGTCAGGTGCAAAAATAACTGTGTCCATGCCTTTTCAACGCTAATTCTTCACTGCTCATCTTTAGTAAATCCTGACAGGACTATTTTAACGCCCAAAAGATAGTTTGCACTGGCACAAGCTTTTAGTAAATCTGGCCCTTTATTTCTTATAGTTGTGAAATCATGTCTCACAATTTTGACAATATATGTCATAGTTGTGACATTAAATATCACAATATGATTTCATTTATTGTAATTGTAAATTTATTTCTTATAATTCATGACTAAATATGTCACAGTTGAGGCTTTATATTTCACAGTTGTGACTTTAAATATCACAATATGACTTCATTTCTTGTAATTGTGTATTTCTTATAGCTGTGGCTTTACTCACAATTGTGACATTATTTCTTGTAATTGCAACTTTATTACAACGCCAGATCCTTCAGCTCCGCTCACTTGTTCACATTCACCAGAATTCTGATGCATTTCACCTGTCAGCACCAATCAAGTCACCATATAAAGCCACCTTCCCATCATCACCACAGTGTCTGTTCTTGTTGTTCGCTAGCGTGCATCAACTTACCTGGCTACTTATCTGCTCTACCTACCTATTCGTCGAATCCATCCCAGTTGTCTGCCATCATCTTCTGTCTTCTTCCCAGCACGTTGACTCAGTCATACCCTGCAAAGCAACCTCAGTGACTGTTCAGCTAAGTCTTTGCTCAAGATTATCAACTATTATCTTGCCCTTAACATCTCCCACCTCTCTTCACTCTTCATTATGCATATGCAGGTCCCATGGTCCGTCTAGCGACGTACTCTGGTGAGGTGGAGGAATGCAGTGGATTTCTTCTTTCGAGTGGCGAGCCAGCAACTATTCCCCAGTGAGCGAGCCAAGAGTGTATGTCCTTTTGTTCTGTCCACCAACGATCAACTCTTCTGGCTATGCCAAGGCCAATCCACTGTGAGTGACTATGCACTGCAATTCCGCACTCTAGTGGCAACCAGTGGCTATCACCTCCAGCACCAGAACCAATGCAAGTTGACTTTTACCATTTCACTCACAGCATCAACAGAGAATGAATAACGTGTTCTGTCTGTACTGCGGAGCAGCGGGGCATCAGATATGGACCTGTCCTGTCCGTCCACCATGCCCAGCAGAGAGTATCCTTCAGTTACAACCCATGATTGCTCCATTAACACGTACTACCGTACTGGTAACCACTGCCAAGCAATCTATTTCAATGCAAGCCCTGCTCGACTTGGGATCTGCTGGGAACTTCATCTCGCTGAAACTTCTTTGACAACTCAACCTCAAGAGGAAAACCTGTTCTCAAACTTTAAACATTCACACTATACTGGCAAAACCGCTGGGCAAAGGCAAAATCCAGTACTGCTCACCCACCATCACGCTCCGCAAAAAATCTTTCTGGTGCTGGAGGGTTCCACTGCCGACATCATCCTGGGATGCTCTTGGTTGACTGAACATTCCCCTAAGGTGAAGTAGAACACTGGTAAGATCCTAAAATGGAGTGAGGATTGCATCTAAAACTGTATATCATCTGTTGAGAAATCATCTGCACCTCCCGTATAACAACCATCATCCACGACAAGGAAGGTGGCTATCTTTTCTACCACAATTGATAGTCCAGAAACCTCGTAAGCAGCCACGGAATTACCACCTCATAGGCCATGGGACTGTGCATTTGACTTGCTGCCTGGGGCCACGCTGCCGAAAGGTAGAATTTACACTGTCCATCCCAGAACAGAAGGCCATGGAGGAGTACATTGAGGAGGCTCTCAAACGGGTTCATCTGCCCTTCTACTTCACCAGCTGCATACAGTTTCTTTTTCATCGGTAAGAAGGATGGAGGCTTGAGGCCCTGCATTGATTGTTGGGTCCTGAATTAAAAGACGGTCAATTACCAGTATTCACTTTCTCTGGTCCCTGTCACCCTAGAACAGCTATGTGGGGCTTGCATCTTCGAATCCGCAAGGGTGATGAATGGAGGACCACATTCGTAACACCATCAGGCCACTATGAATATCAGGTGATGCCATATTGCCTCTCCAACTCACCCTCGGTCTTACAGGGATTCATGAATGAGGTGTTCCGGGAGTACCTCCACCACTTTGTGATTGTGTACATTGACAACATCCTCATCTACAACTTGGCCGAACATCACCACCACATGACACAGGTGCTTCAGAAGTAGACAGAGCAATCTGTACCTCAACTGGAGAAGTGTGAGTTCCACCATGATGGAATTAGGTTAGGAATACGTTTTGCCAATTTCTATCGCCAATTCATCTCCAACTTCAGCCAGATCTGTGCACCTCTCACCTCACTCCTCAGGAATAAGCCCAAGTCTCCGTCCTGGATGACCGATGCATCAACGCCCTCCATCAGCTCAAGGAAGCCTTATGCATAGCTTCTACTCTGGCACACCCAGACCAACAACTCTCTTTCATTGTCAAAGTAGTTGCTTCCACAGTCAGGGTAGAAGCAGTCCTGTCCCAATGTCACGGAGAGCCTCCCATCCTCCATCCATGTGTCTTCTACCGCAAGAAACTTTCCCCGGTGGAGCAAAACTATGACATCGTAATCTGGGATCTCCTAATTATCAAGCTTGCACTAGAGGAGTGGCAACACTGACTGGTGGGAGCCAAACACCCTTTCAAAGTAATAACTGATCACCGTGATCTGGAATATCTTTGCGATGTTAAACGTCCCAACCCCTGACAAGCCTGCTGGACTTTTTTCTTCACCTGCTTCAACTTTACAGTCACTTACCGGCCCAGATCATAGAATCAAAGAGCAGATGCACTCTCCCATCTCCATCACCCCAAGGACTCCTCCGGAACCCATCCTCCCTCCAGCCATTATTGTGAGTCCCATCCAGTGGTCCCTTGACGACCAGATCACATAAGCCACTCGCTCTGAAACTGCTCTGCCGAGAGGTCCAGAAGGGAAAGTCCATCATCCTTACTTCTAACCCTTCTGGACTCAGTACATTCATCTCTGGGCTCTGGACACCCAGGCAGCCAGCAAACCCCCTCGCTCCTCGACAATCACCACTGGTGGCCCAACATGGCTTGGGAATCCTTCTCCCAAATCCCAAGAGCTGCTCAGTCTGCACCATCTTCAAGATCGCCCGAGATTCCTGCCACAGCTGGCGTGGACTTCTGTTGTGGATCTATGGGACTGCCTTCACCTCCTTCCACCTCCCATACCTGCATACTGATGGTCGTAGACAGATTCTCAAAGGCCTGCAAACTCATACCTCTGAAAGGACTACCCACCACCTTCGAGACCGCAGAACTCCTCTTTCAACATTCTGTCTGGCAAGACTTCTTCAAACTCCTCTGAGTTTCTGTCATGTTATCATCTTGATATCATCCCCAAACTAATGGCCAGACTGAGCGTAAGATCCAAGAGATTGGGAGATACCTGAGATCCTACTGCCATGGCCACCAGCACAGCTGGAGTTGTTTCCTGCCCTGGGCCGTGTATGCACAGAACTCCCTATGGCAAAGTACTACCAGCCTGACACCTATTCCAGTCTACTCGCTTCCAGCCGCCCCCTGTTTCCCTGGTCAGGTTAGCCATTGGACGAAGGCCCTACGAGCAGAGGGTCCGGCTCGGACTCATAACATGTCCCACCTGCAACAGGCGTATTTCCGTGGGCACATTAAAGCCAGGCCGATACTCACTACTCCCCAATGCTCGCCCACAGTACCATTCCGGGTCAAAAGGTCTGGCTTTCCACCTGGGACATCTGTCTCCGACTGTCTAATCATAAGCATCCCTTCACCATCAATAGGCAGATAAATGATGTCACTTATCAAGTCGACTTAACCTCTTCGCACTATCACCCCACAGTCCGCATTGCTCAACCCTTTCGCCTGTCTCCCGCCTCACTCTCTTCACTACTCGCCCTTTGGTCCTTCGCTTCTCCCACAGGCTCTGTTAAGGCTGACTACACCCCTCCGGAATTACATATGGACACACACAACAAGCTCCTTGTGCTGAATACTCTTGTTGACTGGGAAGTGAAACATCCCCAAATAGAGATTGTGGGTGCTCGCTCCGCTCCCGACACTCGCCTCTTCTTGTACCTGCCCTATTGACGGAGTTCCACACTTAATCCTGACCGTCCTGCACCCAGGGCCATGGCTGTCCTCGTTGCCGCATCATGTGGGCATCTGGAGCCAGTTTACTGTCACAGAGTCACCAGCAATGCCAGATCCTTCAGCTCCGCCCACTCATTCACAAACACCAGAATTCTGATGCACTTCACCTGTCAACACTAATCAAGTCACAGTATAAAGCCACCTTCCCATCATCACCACAGTGTCTGTTCTTGTTGTTCGCTAGCGTGCATCAACTTACCTGGCTACTTACCTGCTCTGCCTACCTGTTTGTTGAATCCATCCCAGTCATCTGCCATCATCTTCTGTCTTCCTCCCAGCATGTTGACTCAGCCTCACCCTGCAAAGCAACCTCAGTGACTGCTCAGCTAAGACTTTGCTCAAGATTGTCTACTACAGGTGCATCTCAATAAATTAGAATTTCGTGGAAAAGTTCATTTATTTCAGTAATTCAACTCAAATTGTGAAACTTGTGTATTAAATCATTTCAATGCACACAGACTGAAAGTAGTTTAAGTCTTTGGTTCTTTTTAATTGTGATGATTTTGGCTCACATTTAACAAAAACCCACCAATTCACAACAAATTAAAATATTTCATAAGACCAATAAAAATTTTTTTTTTTGTGAATTGTTGGCCTTCTGGAAAGCATGTTAATTTACTGTACATGTACTCAATACTTTGGTAGGGGCTCCTTTTGCTTTAATTGCTGCCTCAGTTTGGCGTGGCATGGAGGTGATCAGTTTTGGTTTCACTGCTGAGGTGGTATGGAAGCCCAGATTTCTTTGACAGTGGCCTTCAGCTCGTCTGCATTTTTTTGGTCTCTTGTTTCCCATTTTCCTCTTGACAATACAGGTCTGGTGAGTTTGCTGGCCAGTAAAGCACACCAACACCATGGTCATTTAACAACTTAGTGTTTTGGCAGTGTGGGCAGGTGCCAAATTCTGCTGGAAAATGGAATCAGCATCTTCAAAACGCTGGTCAGCAGAAGGAAGCATGAAGAGCTCCAAAATTTCTTGGTAGACAGGTGCAGTGACGTTGGTTTTCAAAAAACACAATGGACCAGCAGATGACATTGCACCCCAAATCATCACATAATGTGGAAACTTAACACTGGACTTCTAGCAACTTGGGCTATGAGCTTCTCCAACCCTTCCTCCAGACTCTAGGACATTTGGTTTCCAAATGAAATACAAAACTTCTCATCTGAAAAGAGGACTTTGGACAACAAAACTGGACAACAGTCCAGTTTTTCTTCTCCTTAACCCAGGAAAGACGCCGCTGACGTTGTCTGTGGTTCAGGAGTGGCTTTAACAAGATGAAATAGCCACAACTGTACCAATCCTTGACAGCGGTGCCTCTGTGTGGTCGTGGCTCCTTGATTCCTTGACCCCACCTCAGAGATCCTTCCCTT
Source organism: Sinocyclocheilus anophthalmus (assembly GCA_018155175.1). Classification (NCBI taxonomy): domain Eukaryota; kingdom Metazoa; phylum Chordata; class Actinopteri; order Cypriniformes; family Cyprinidae; genus Sinocyclocheilus; species Sinocyclocheilus anophthalmus. Next base: position 190,676 of record JADLZN010002973.1, read on the forward strand.
GATGAAGATTTCCTCAAATTCTTGAATCGATTTTGCTTTGACAATCCTCATAAGGCTGCAGTTATCTCGCTTGGTTGTGCATCTTTTTCTTCCACAACTTTCCCCACCTTTGGGTTCTCTTGCCACTTCAAGCGTTTCTGTTTAACACTAACATGCTTGGATACAGCATTCTGTGAACAGTCAGCTTCTTTGGCAATTAATGTTTGTTGCTTACCCTCCTTGTGAAGGTTGTCAATGATTGCCTTCTGGAAAACTGTCAGATCAGCAGTCTTCCCCATGATTGTGTAGCCTAGTGAACCAAACTGAGAGACCATTTTGTAGGCTCAGGAAACCTTTGCAGGTGTTTTGAGTTTTTGTTAAATGCGAGCCAAAATCATCACAATTAAAAGAACCAAAGACTTAAACTGCTTCAGTCTGTGTGCATTGAATTTATTTTCACAATTTGAGTTGAATTACTGAAATGAACTTTTCCACGACATTCGTATTTATTGAGATGCACCTGTATATTATTTCACCTGTGATCATTGCTTGCTCCTCTCCTGAAGCCTGTAAATAAACTGTTAGACTGGCATTTACCTGTGTTGTCTCCTTCTGTTTGCTGACAATACATGTCATAATTGAAGCTTTATATTTTACAGTTGTGGTTTTAAATATCACAATATGACTATTTCCTGTAATCATGACTATTTCTTGTAATTGTGTGACTACATATTTCACAAATGGGACTTTGTTTCACAGTTGACTTTAAATATCACAAGACTTTATTTCTCAGAGTTGCAACTTTATCTCTTATAATTACGACTGTATCTCACAATATGACTTTAAATATCACAATATACATTACAGCTTACTTTTTTTTAAATTTAACTTATTAAAGTGGATGGTCATCCCAGAAATGTTAGGGAGATTAATGGATTTAGCAACAAGTGTCAACTTATTTTTGCCATATATATTGTTTCTAAAGTATGAGTGCTGTTAGGAAAAACTCTGCATTTGTCTTTCAGTGTTTTGCTGTGCGCTCGCTGGGCTGGGTTGAGATCCCTGAGGAGGAACTGACCCCTGGTAAAAGTAGTCTGGCAGTGAACAACTGCATCCAGCAACTCTCGCACAGCAAAGCAGAGGGCCGGGACGCAGTGGGTGCCTGGGGAGAGGTGAGAACAGCCTGGGCTCATACATTACTTAGAATAGATGAGGTGTGCTTAGCTGGGGCCCACCAGTGTCTTTGGATGTCCGTTGGATTAATTTAGACAGGTGTAATAGCAGTACTAGTGTGCTGTTGTTACATACTGCTGAGTGTTGTCAGTATGTGTGCTGTTGTTATTTTTGCAGATGTGTTGCCAGTATATATTTTGGTCAGTTACCCATTAGCAAGTTATATAAGGTTTATGCACTATTTTATGATCCAGTTTGAATTATAGTAAATTACCTCAGCTTAGCTTAGCTCTCACAGAAGCTCATGGTAACTATTAAAAGCATACGTGTGTGTGTGTGTGTGTTCAGGGTCAAGATATGATGATGGTGCTCAAGAAGGACACTCTCAGTCTAATGGACCCTGTGGACCGCAGCCTCATACATTGTCAGCCCATAATCAACATCCATGTATGGGGGGTGGGCTGCAACAATGCCAGGTAGACTGACCTATACACTTGTTCTATTTCTGGGTCTAAAATTCCTCAGTTTTTCCCATTTTCAATGGTATCATAGATTAAATCTGGATTTCTGCAGGCTGTTCACAACAATTTAACAGAAAATGTATAAGTTTGGAAAATGGCCAGTACAGCCCTTCAGTTCAGTCATATTACCTTATTCAATGATGGTCAGTGGCAGGTCTTTGAAAATTTAGAGCTTCTTTTAATTTACTTCTAGAGTGAAGCCCAGTGTAGCTGTCTTGAATTTAGTTGTGGCTTTCCTGTAAAACACAGAGACACTGAAGGTGAATAATTTGCTCCAGCATATTTTAAAAAAGAAAAAAGAAAAAAAAGGAACCTTTATCTGTGCATGAAATGTGGTTGCTATTCTTGTTTTTGTATTTTGTTTTACAATTGTAACTGGCTAGAGAGTAGAGTAGCTCCCCTTGTGAAAAAGAAGTGCACTTAATTGTATTGAATGTGCACTTGTAGTGTACTTCATATCTTGAATGTGTATTTTTTTTAAATGCACTTGCAGATAATGTAATATTAATGTAATAAAAGGCCACTTAAAGGGATAGTCCACACAAATATGGAAATTCTGTCATCATACCCATATCTAAACCTAGGCATTTGAATTCAGTATAGGAAACTGTTTGGTTTCCAACGTTCTTCAAAATACCTTTTGTGTTCAGCAAAAGAAAGAAACACAGGTTTGAAACTATTTGAGGGAGAGTAAATGATGACATTTACATTTCTTGGGTGTACCATCTCTCTTAAGTAATTTAATTTTAAAGGGGTCATCGATACCACATGCCCTTTTACAAGCTGTTTTCGAACTGAAATGTTGTGGTGTGTGTACAACAAACCCACCCTATATGATAAAGATCCCCCCAGTGATTTTTTTTGTATCCTCGTTAATAATTTCCCCTTTCTCAATTGAGCCGATCTCAGATGCCTGTCTGTTGACGTCAACCCACAGGCCCCTCGCCACAATGTGTTTTGATTGACATAGCATTTCATCATAGAGCTGGACTGGTGTCTTACCTTAACCCGCCCTGAGTGAGCTGTTCTCAGTCCCTCCATTTGTTTCACAACGCCGGAGCAGATGTAGGACCAAGAATGCTCCTAATGATTGAAGTGTTTCTGTTTGTTGGATTGTAATAATGAACATAGCAAGCGTCATTTTACTTCCACTCTGAGCCGCTTAGACGCAGTGGATTACCTTTGTTTCTTTAAGGAATGCCACGCCCCCATCTACCTAAATGCCAAATCTTTCTTGATCCAGCTCGGTGCGGGCGGCGCACGGGGCTCCCCGAAGACAGCTGTGTAGGCGTCGTCGGTGATTTCTCTTAATGCATCTTTTACAATCGCCTTTGTGCAGGTGCGGGGGACACTACATGTGTGGCTCACTTCAGCCAAGTTTCACTGTGACATGCCGGGGCTAAAGTTTTCACCGTCTCTCTCGAGTAGCAGCGAGCGATGCTCATTTGCCACTTTTAACAAGCAGCATGCAAGAAAACCGGAGGGACGTGAGCTGGTTGTTGTCTCTATACCCAACTCAACATTCCGAGACAAGTTTTTCAGAAGAATCAGTTCAACTTGTGGCAAATGAGCATCCGATGCACCCCTTTTAGAGTATACGAATTTTTTTTAACAATAAACTCTTTTTTAAAAGTATGCTAAATGGCACTCCTTTTCACAAGGGTCTTGAACGTACTAAAACCTCACGTTTGTTTTTTTGAGTTATTTTAACTATTATAACCTTTTTTTTTCCTTTTTTCTTTTTACAACCACCACTGGCTTGAAAACAAGACAGTATAACTGCACTTTTTTTCTTTATTCACCTTTAACCTAAAACATGTCTCATGTGTCCTTGGTTTCCATCTTGGAACCTCCCTGAACGTGCACATTCCTTACCCCAATGTTTCGGCCTTTCCATTGTCCTTTTACCTATCTTAGCTTCATCTCGGTTGTGTAAAATTTTGTACTACATGCAAAAAATGTTTTTTGGATTTTATGTGACAATAAAATTATTTAAATGTTTGCTTTGCTCTGCATGTCTCCAGAAACACCTTCCCCTGTGTTCAATCATATCAATGAATAAATTCAGATGATTCTGCCGTGATGAACCAATCAAAGCCTAATTTGGGGGATTTATGTACATACAATTGGGTCTCTGGCAATGTGTGGGGCCAGGCAGATCATTCACTATTTTGTAACTTGCACGCGCATAGCAGCCCAGGAGCATTCCGTTGCCTGCGTGCCAATCGTGCCGACCACTCTGGTCTTTTCTAGAGGTGAGGGGAGGCGAAGGCTGGTATTTGTCAAGCCTTGCGGGTGGTTATATTGTGAGAATGTGCTCAGATGCAAATCCAAAAATAGACCCTTTCAGTCTAAATAGCTCCAGCTAAGTGCAAGTGTGGAACCCTGGACTGTTTCAGATCGTTAGGGGGCTGGTACAATAACTCTGTATTCACACAATGAAGGTATCTATCTCTCTCTTTACTACCCAGACAAATGCATTTGTTATTCTGTTTGACTTGCATGTTCTCTCTTAAAAAATGAGAGTAAACGAGTGCTGGATTTCACAAGCATCAGTATGCTGTGTGAGCTTGAGCCACATGCGGTATGAAGTACCACTGCTCTATATTTCTCCAATGTAATATTCATGAATGAAATATTCTCTTTGATGGAGGCAGCATGCAGCATTAGATGAAGGATCAGTAGGCCTGCGCCGCTGCGTTGCATTTTGGAAAATCATACTGCCCAGAAATGTAGATCGATCTGTATTTATAGAACATTGACATCTGATACTAGCAAGTGCAGTCGGCTAAGAGAGACTTTCTAAGGTCAATGTGAAGAGATTTAGTGAATAACAAGTTAGGTTGAGAGATTAGAGATGGTTTCGCATCACTTTGTAAATACCCAGGTGGCTAATGTCATTTCCAGCTTGCAGTGGTTTTTGTGCTATTTTTATTTTAGCATTTTATAGTCCTATTCTTAGAAGGGCTGCTCACTTCTGTGGCCTTTCAGCATGCTTATGGCAAAGTCATATACAAATTAATCATCATGGTGCCACATTATAGTTTAAGTATCAAAATAAGATTTGATTCTATTATACAGAATGGCATATACACTAACATAAAGTTTGAGGTCTTTAATATTTTTTAAACTTCTATTTTAAATAAATGCTTTTGAACATTCCATACATCAAAGAATCTTGAGAAAAATGTATCACAGTTTCTACAGGTATATTAGGCAATTAAATGTTTCTTAAGCATCAAATCAGTAAATTAGAATGATTTCTGAAGGAACATGTGACACTGAAGTCTGGAATAATGACTGCTAAAAATTAGCTTAGCATTACGGGAATAAATTTACATTTTAAAATATATAAACAACAAACAGTTCTTTTAAAATGTAACAATATTTCCGATTATTGCGGTTTTGCCAATAGAACAAATAAATTGACGCACAGTATGTGTAAGATATATATAGAATAGATAATATATATATACTTACACCAATCAGGAAGACATTTTTTTAAAAATGACTAATGCCAGTGAGTAATAACACTGGTGGGCTGTATTAGTCAGCAAATGAACATTTTTCCTGCTCCAATTTGATGTGTTATAACCAGGAAAACATGGTCCTACAATAAAGATGTTAGTCGAGTGTTTGACAAGGACCAAATTGTGATGGCTAGACGACTTGGTCAGAGCATCTCCAAAACTGCAGCTATTGTGGGGTGTTCCCGGTCTGCAGTGGTCCGTATCTATCAAAAGTGGTCCAAGGAAGAACAGTGGTGATGGCCGACCAGGTCATGGGTGGCCAAGGCCTCTTGATGAGGCTATGTAGCTCAAATTTTTTCAATAAGTTTATGCGGTTCTGAGGGAAAGGTTCAGAATACACAGTGCATCACAGTTTGTTGTGAATGGGGATGCATAGCCGCAGACCAGTCTGGGTGCCCATGCTGACCCCTGTCCACCACCAAAGGTGCCAACAGTGGGCACGTGAGCATCAGAACTGGACCACGGAGCAATGGAAGAAGGTGGCCTGGTTTGATGAATCACGTTTTCTTTTACAACATGTGGATGGCTGGCTGCGTGTGCGTCGCTTACCTGGGAAACACATGGCACCGGGATGCACAATGGGAAGTAGGTAAGCCGGCGGAGGCATTGTGATGCTTTGGGCAATGTTCTGCTGTGAAACCTTGGGTCCTGCCATCCATGTGGATGTTACTTTGACACGTACCACCTACCTAAGCATTGTTGCAGACCATGTACATGGAAACGGTGTTCCCTGGTGGCTGTGGCCTCTTTCAGCAGGATAATGCACCCTGCCACAAAGCAAAAATGGTTCAGGAATGGTTTGAGTTTGAGGTGTTGACTTGGCCTCCAAATTCCCCAGATCTCAATCCAGTCGAGCATCTGTGGGATGTGCTGAACAAACAAGTCCGATCCATGAAGGCCCAACCTTGGGGGTGGGATGGGGCAACTTCGGATCTACTGCCAACCACCCAATATTAGACGGGGTCATAAATGTTATGGCCTGTCGGTGTGTGTGTGTGTTGTGTATAATGTGTGTGTGTGTGTGTAATATATATATATATTATATATCTATATATAATATATATATACTATATATAAAATAAATATTTAATTGTGAAAAGCTCTTTTTCCCTTCCTTCACCAGCCTTTTTTATGCCCATAAATGTATTCATGTTATTGATTACTAAGGGCTGTATTTAAAATTTTAATGTGAATATTATGTGTGTGCATGTTTAGTGTTTCTACCAAGCTGTTAGAATAAGCATGAAAGTCACTGTGATGATGATTATTTACTCCAGTCTCCTGGTCTTCTGTAGGGACTTTGCCTTTGTGGCCAGTGATAAAGACACCTGCATGCTCAAGTGCCATGTGTTTCGCTGCAACGCTCCAGCCAAGACCATTGCATCTGCCCTGCATGAGATGTGCTCCAAGGTAAGTACATTTTATTTATTTATTAATAATTAACATTGGCATAAACATAAATTAACAATTTCGTATTTAAAAATATCCAGATTTCAAAGACAGTAGATTACAGCTTTTCATGATTGTCATTGTTTCCACAGATCATGGCAGAGAAGGCAGCACTGCAGCCCTCTATGGCCCGTTCTCTCACCATGGAGAGTATCTCCCCAGAGGACTTGCCCCGCCAGGGTATGACCTCTGCAGTCTTTTTGAGAAAGCGGCATCTCTTTAACTATAATGGCTGGTTGACTCTACTATTGTATTCTTTCATGAGACTTGAGGTCTTTGTGTGCGTTCCAGTTGACTTCCTGGAAGCAGTGAGGCAAAGGGTGCAGAAGTTTGAAGTGGAGTACATTGGAAACCTGCCTGTATCCAGAGCAATGGGTGAGTGGGATTTGGGCCATTCAGATACCTAATAAACACGTTACACTTTATGAATGAGTATTTGTATTTACTTGTGGCTTTCCTGTAAAACACAGAGCCACTGAAGGTGAATATTTGCATTCCAAGCTATAATAGAACATGTTTTGCATGAAATGTGTTGCTTTTGTTTTTGATTTGTGTGTTGTTAAAAGCTGTAACTGGCTAGAGGGTAGAGTAGCTCCCCTTGTGAAAATGTATTTGTATTTGTTCAGTATAAACTCTGTAATACTCTTACAATACTCTAAAACTAAGACCAAATACTTCATGCTTGGCATATGATAGTATCCTGGCCCTCAAGTTTGAATTAAAATGTCACATTTAAAGCATTTTCAAAGTGTCAAATATGTGTACAAGTTTCCAACAGATTGTGGATCCAATTTAGACCAGTATCGAACAGTTTTAGGAGTAAATACTTTCCCACTGAAGACCAGTTTTTTTAAGTTGGCTATTAAAGATATCTAAATCCAGGTTTTTAAACCAAGTTAATTGTTAGTTTGGTGGATAATGCATAGAGACCTGGAAACCCTAGCTTAAATGTCAAAGAAAGTCATGGCCTTCAAATATGACCCTGGTAGTGAAATTTTGTCTGGGTTTGTGGTTGTGTTTTTTGTGTATATATACTGGCAGGAATGGAAGTGTTGAACAGAGCTATTGAGAGCATCATGCACTCCAGAGACAGAGATGAGTGGGAGCCGATAGTCATCCGTGTGTCTGATACAGTTCTGTCTTTATGGAGAGGAGAGGTGAGAATATCTACTAATATTGAGGCTTAGTGTACTCTATTTGAGTGCTAACAGGCTATACTTGGGATGGAATACAGTTTGTACTACATACTGTATTTTTTAAAAGTTTTTTATATTAGTATTTTTTACCCCTATATATACTTATATATACCTGTATATACAGTATCTCACAGAAGTGAGTACACCCCTCACATTTTTGTAAATATTTTATTATATCTTTTCATGTGACAACACTGAAGAAATAACACTTTGCTACAATGTAAAGTAGTGAGTGTACAGCTTGTATAACAATGTAAATTTGCTGTCCCCTCAAAATAACTCAACACAAAACCATTAATGTCTAAACCGCTGGCCACAAAAGTGAGTACACCCCTAAATTAAAATGTCTAAATTGGGCCCAAAGTGTCAATTTTTTGTGCGCCCACCATTATTTTCCAGCAACCTCTTGGTCATGGAGTTCACCAGAGCTTCACAGGTTGCCACTGGAGTCCTCTTCCACTCCTCCATGATGACATGGTGGATGTTAGAGACCTTGCGCTCCTCCACCTTCCGTTTGAGGATGCCCATGCTTGGCCAATCCATCACCTTTACCCCCAGCTTCTTTAGCAAGGCAGTGGTCTTCTTGGAGGTGTGTTTGGGGTCGTTATCTTGTTGGAATACTGCCCTGCGGCCCAGTCTCCGAAGGGAGGGGATCATGCTCTGCTTCAGTATGTCACAGTACATGTTGGCATTCATGGTTCCCTCAATGAACTGTAGCTCCCCAGTGCTGGCAGCACTCATGCAGCCCCAGACCATGACACTCCCACCACCATGCTTGACTGTAGGCAAGACACACTTGTCTTTGTACTCCTCACCTGGTTGCCGCCACACACGCTTGACACCATCTGAACCAAATAAGTTTATCTTGGTCTCATCAGACCACAGGACATGGTTCCAGTAATCCATGTCCTTAGTCTGCTTGTCTTCAGCAAACTGTTTGCGGGCTTTCTTGTGCATCATCTTTAGAAGAGGCTTCCTTCTGGGATGACAGCCATGCAGACCAATTTGATGCAGACCAATTTGATGCGTATGGTCTGAGCACTGACAGGGTGACCCCCACCCCTTCAACCTCTGCAGCAATGCTGGCAGCACTCATACATCTGTTTCCCAAACACAACCTCTGGATATGACGCTGAGCACGTGCACTCAACTTCTTTGGTCGACCATGGCGAGGCCTGTTCTGAGTGGAACCTGTCCTGTTAAACCGCTGTATGGTCTTGGCCACCGTGCTGCAGCTCAGTTTCAGGGTCTTGGCAATCTTCTTATAGCCTACGCCATCTTTATGTAGAGCAACAATTCTTTTTTTCAGTTCCTCAGAGAGTTCTTTGCCATGAGGTTCCATGTTGAACTTCCAGTGACCAGTATGAGAGAGTGAGAACGATAACACCAAATTTAACACACCTGCTCCCCCATTCACACCTGAGACCTTGTAACACTAATGATTCACATGACACCGGAGCTGAAAAATGGCTAATGGTGGCCAATTTGGACATTTTCACTTAGGGGTGTACTCACTTTTGTGGCCAGCGGTTTTATTACATTAATGGCTGTGTGTTGAGTTATATTGAGGGGACAGCAAATTTACACTATTATACAAGCTGTACACTCACTATTTTACACTGTAGCAAAGTGTAATTTCTTCAATGTTGTCACATGAAAAGATAAAATAAAATATTAACAAAAATGTGAGGAGTGTACTCACTTCTGTGAGATACTGTATATACCTTTATTATAATATATTTTTTTTTATGCCTATGATACTATGCCCTAGTACACCACACACTAGGTACTACAGAAAGTATAATAGTTTGCATGCATTTATTTTAAAGTGGTCATATGATGCTTTTTTTTAAAGATCGTTATTTTGTGTATTTGTTGTAACAGAATATTTTGACATGCTTTAACGTTCAAAAAACACTTTTTTTTTTTTTTCAAATACTGTACATTATTGTAGGTCCCCGCCTCTCTCAAACAGTCGTTTTCAACAAAGCCCCCCCTTTTGACAAGCGCAGTCTGCTCTGATTGCCCAGCTGACCCAGTGCATTGTGATTGGCCGAACACCACAAGCACGCGTCCGAAATGAAACGCCCCTTACCATAATTCGCTTCCAGCTCTTTCAAAGTAATATCAAACAGTTCTATGTCGTTCATATTTACCATCATTCCAGGCCAAGGGCAGACAGATTCGCGTGACAGACCCAGTGATGCCGCAGTACACAAGCCTCGTTAAGACAGCTGACATGCTATGAGTTTTCTTACAGGCCAGTTCCAATCTCGTGATGTGAACCCTGTTCCCCTCACCCACACACGTCGCTTTTATTCTGCGACTGTGGCAGAAACTCCTCATTCAACAGTCACTATCAAATACCTTAAACTCTAACCAAACATACCTACAGATCGCTGAGTCAGAAGCCGCCAGATTGTCCATAGCAACTTGGAATTTTACCCTTTTTTGTAAATAGCCTTTGTGCACAGTCGCCTTGTTACTTTTCCTAGGTAAAAACTGTCCGCCATAAAATGCATTGGTCACAATTCTAAATCTGGGTTGTGCTCTTCTGTTGTAAATAAATCTTAACCAATGATTCCTAATTGCATCTACTTCCGGAAGGCCAAATAAAGTGCTTTTGCTTTCTCACTGAAACACACACCGTGTCCCTGACATGGCTGCATCAACACTACTGCTGTTCCTGAAACCACGCTTTCTTTCTTTCTTTGCGTGCACATTTGGGTGTCATTATGCAAATATTTCCACACAGTGACGTAGATATGTGGGGGCGTGTTAGAACGAGGCGTTTTAGGTAGGCGTGGTTGAGTCTTAACTTTTATAAAGACTATCTCTTTGGTTATGAGACTTTAGTCTTTGCAACTTTATAGTCTTCTTTATGCACCAAGAGCTTGTCCAAAGAGAAAGGAAAACTTGGAATCGCATCATATGACCCCTTTAATATAAACAGCCTTTCTGTTTTTACTTTTTCTTTCCCATTTGCTTTATTTCAGGATGGCATTACCCATTTTGGGAATGTCAAGTACGTTACTTGACTTTCCTAGGTGTGGGTCATGACACACACACTTTTGCTGTCATAGTGGATGCAGGAACCCAGCGCTTTGAGTGCCATGTGTTCTGGTGTGAGCCAGATGCCGGGATCATCTCTGAGGCAGTTCAGGCTGCATGCATGGTGAGGCAATACTACATTTAATTGAGTTTCACCCTACAAATATCACACACGGCATTCATAGATTCAGCATTGATATATAATTTAGTTCAAAATCTGTTAACGTCTTCTAAGTATTTCTGTTGTAAATGTATGGCGCCCCCTTCAGGTTCAATACCAGAAGTGTTTGGTTGCACAGACTCCTCCTGTGAGGTCCAAAATGTGGAGGGCAGGCTCCAAAGTCAAACGAGCCAACTCATTGGATAGCTCTAGCTTCCCACCCCGACACCAAGGACACACACCTTCCAAAATGGCCTCCCCCAGCATGAAGAAGGGCATGGTGGCATTTTTTGAGACATTCCGGAATAAACATTCTGCAGTACCTACACCCTAACTACAGCCACTCGGGGAGGAGGATGGGGCCTGATAGGCTTTGAGGAGGGGGATATCAGGAGATGGAGAGATGAAAGGAATGAATAAACATGAAACCTAAAAAAGCTTGAGAAATATGAGTACCCTTTGCCCTTGACATTTTTAGAAAAATCCAACTTAATTTCCCCAGTATGACCTCACAAAAAAACAACCCACCTAATTGCCCTTAATAATAAGAGTAAAGGATTGACATATCTGAATGTAGGTGTGCAGAACAGTGTTTAAATGACATTGAGGTGCTGTGCTCTCACATTCCAAATACTGACAGAATGCTTTGCAATGTAAATGCTGTTATACAACAGTTAGTTACTGTCCTCAAATGTGATTGGTATAAGGCTAATTTACACGGCACCGACAGACATTGTTCGTCGGGTTTTGTCTTTTGGCATCTAGGGATGCATGATATTATCGGACCAATATCGGAATCGGCCGATAATGGCTTTAAATATAAATATTGACATCAGCCGATATGAAAAATTATGCGATAAGTCTTGCCGATAAGAGGAATACATTAACTCACATGTGCTCAGGGTGTGCTAGCGATTAGATCACGTCAGCATTGTGGCTCATTCTTGAAGCAAAGTTTTGGCTGAATGGTGATTGGATTCAATGTTTGGGATCACTGCATTTAAACTGAGAATGCATGTACAGAATGACGCGTTGGTGTGCTATAGAGTAAACAGTAATAGCACGTGCAGTGGCTGCCTCCCCTGGGTCCTAAAGCCCGCTTAGTAAAGGAGTTTTAATTCCGTAGGGGGCGCTGTTGGCCTACTTCTAATTAAAATGAAAGCAAAATACACAAACAACACTTAGACTGTGTTTCTGATTAAATAAAACACTAATTGGTGCCATAAAATCATGAGTATGTTTTATTTAAAGGTCAGAATCTAATAGCTTACTGAACAAAAAAAATCACAACATTGACAATTATTAATTGTATATATAATCATTTTATTATTAGTTTAATAGTTTATATTTTTTAAACAAATTAGAGCTCTTAAAAGATGATCGACGCTTTCACAACTATTTTGCTTTAGACCATTTAAAAAATGTTTCATCACAAAATAAAATGTTAAAAGGTTCATATGAATGCTGCTAAAAGAACCGTATTTTGTGTATTTGGTGTAATGTGTTTATGCAGTTTAAGGTTTAAAAAAACATATTATTTTCCACATATTGTACATTATGGTTTCTCCTCTATGCCCCACCTTTCTAAAAAAGCGTTGATTTTTACAAAGCTCATCAGCCTGAAAAAGCGAGGTGTGCTGTGATTGTGATTGGCCCCTATCCAGTGTGTTGTGATTGGGGCCGAATACCCTCACAGCAAGCGCGAGAAGAAATGTTACGCGCCCTTACCCTAATACACGGGGTTACTGTGATGATGCCCTTTCAGGCTGGAGCGATGATTCAAAAACATTAAAACCCATTATAAACGAGGCATTTTGTTGCATCCAGTGGGTACATAATTATTGATTATAATGACTTATACTGTCCTTTTTACGCGTTGCGTTGCATCGCGCCACGTAAACATAAAACCATGTCTGCAATTTGTGATCGGAGAAACGACAAACAAAAAGCGCTACTCTACACTGCCCAAAAAAAACACGCTTTAAATATATAAAATATAAAAACCTTTAATTAAAAAACATACGTACTTACAGTCTTGAGTCAAAGTCAGAACAGACCGGCATTGTAGTCTACTCTCCCAGAATCAGGAAACGGTCCTCCATAAAATGTGCTGCACACATCTGAATATTTGGGTTGAAGTGTTCTGGAACAGTGTTGTAAATACAACTTAACCACTGATTTCTGGTTGTGTCCTTTTTTGGAAGGCCAAACAAATTAGTTTCGTTTTCACAACGAAACACAGCATCACACGTGGTGGGCTAGAGTGAGCAGAGGCCGGGGGTTAGAGTGAGGAACGGCCGGAGGGTTAGAGTGAGCGGCGGCGGCCTAGAGTGATCAGAGGCCGGGGGATAAAGTGAGGAACAACGGGAGAGTTAGAGTGAGCAGAGGCGGGTGGGCTTGAGAACGGCGCAGCCGGAGATTTCGACGAAGGAGCGTCCGGAAGGACATATGACTACTCCGGGCTGGACTCTGCTTCGTCCACAATGAAAGCCGATCCGGCGATCCACAGCGCAAAGTTGTAGTATTTCCTCAGCAACCAGCACGGATCAGCTCCAGGCTCCAGGAAGACCAAACAAAGTAGTTTCACTTTCACAACGAAGCACACAGCGTCTTTATGACATGGCGGCGGCAACAACAAAACTACAGCGAGAATAAAAGTTACGCCTTTTCTTTGTGTGAACATTTGGGTGGCGTTATGCAAATCTTCCCACAGAGCAACGTGGGTATGTTGGGGCGTGTTAGAACGAGGCGTTTTTAGGTAGGTGTGGCTGACTCTGAATTTTTATAAAGATATCTCTTTGGATTTGAGACTTTAGTCTTTGGAAATTTACAGATCTTCTTTATGCACCCAGAGCTTGTAACACTCCAAAGAGAAAGGAAAAATTGAAATCGCATCATATGACCCCTTTAAGGTTACCACTGCATCTTTCTGAAAAACAAATTTATATTGATTAATGATTAATATATAGTTTATTTAGTTATTTTCAAATCTTCAATGTACTGTAATTATAAAATAACTTTATTATTGTTTATTTAATTCTAACAAATAAGTTCTTGTTAAAAACAAACCAGAATTTAAAATAATTATATATCGGTATCGGGTCAAAATGAGTTGAAAATTATCGGCATTTCGGATATCGGCAAAAATCCAAATATCGTGCATCCCTATTGGCATCTGTTGGCTCTTGTTCTTGTTCAGCCTTTGTCGGATCATGGAAGAGAAGTGGTGTCAACTGGTGATTGTCGGCGTTGGTGACTGTCAGTGCAGTGTGAATTAGACTACAAATTCTCTGGGAGAATCATTGACTTGAATCATTGACTCAACTGTGTTGCTCAGCGACGCAAAGATTGATTCTGCTTGTAACTTTTTTCATTGGCTAAGCAAGAAAAGTAACAGGCAATATTGTGTCTGAAAAGTAAGTTCGAGCTGTTCTATAAAAGCAATATCACACTTGCAGAAGAACAGCTCTATTGCACGAGTGATACTGCTGAAAAATGATCTATTTTGGAAAGAATAATAATGCAGATCCAACAACTGTGTGACTGAAAAACATCTAATAACCCTGGATGCCGTACAACCTCAGAATCAGAAATTAATCATATCAACATCTAAAGCATCTACGACCTATAGTATGTTGTGCAATAAGATGTATATCGCAGTTGAATCGAAATGTGTCAGATATTTTAGTAATGATGTACAGTGACCTAATTCTTGTATGACTAATATGTAGAGATTTTCAGTTTAGGTCACATTTATGTTCAAAAAGTAAATTTAGCTTCAAACCTACTAGGAGTGTCCGTATATATAAAAACAGTAAACGCCAGTAAACAGTAATACACCTTTCAAATCAAATGAAGCGCAGAATATTCAAGGTTGTTACTCCATCTTGAGCAAACAGAGCCATTTTCACACACAACAAAGAGACCTCAATAACATAGTGCTATCAGTGCAAGAGTCGTGCTTTAGATAGACCCTACTTGTGTCACTATCTTTGTTCCTATTGTGAGCTCAGAAATACAGATAAGGAGATATCAGTGATATCAGTCTCTACATTGCTTGTTATAATCTTTCCGGTTTGTGGAGTCCTCAGTTTAGTGAATGTAATTAGCTCTTTCAAAGCACTCAACCTCAGCGCATGTTGATCTGAGATGCCCACAGGCACTTGAGCACCCACACGAATGCCACTGAAGGAAGTTATGTGATGCTATATCTACTATATGCAACTGCTCCTTCCCTTACTTAAAAAAAAAAAAAAAAGTATTATATCACAAATGAACTCAGGTCTCTTTAATGCTAAAACAAAGGGGGGAGTATAGAAGTGGACGACTCTTCAGCATGTAAGATCATTGACAAGAAGCCTTGAGAAGAGAGTTTGACTGATAGTCTAATGGTCATGTAGCACCTTGTGTTTCTTATTTTATTCCTATTTATACTCTGTAAAAATAAAAAAAATCTCTCTATATATATTTGCAGTATTTCAACACAAAACTAGGATGTCATGTAAATGGTTTTGTATTATTCTTTGTGTTTGTTATTGTTGTTATTAATCAGAATGACATGCCGACCTGAATCCACCATTTGGAGAGTGTCGGGGCATTAAACTGCTTGAAACTCTGGCTCTGTTGTCCTTCATTTGTGTTCAGTGTCTTATACACCTGCTTTTTCCTCACCATTTCAGAACCCTCGATCTTCTCCTTCCTCTTGTTGAGGGGAAAAGTGTCCAGAACAAGCAAATATATGTTATTATGTGTATTACTCCATTGCGTTCTTTCAGGTTAGAAGTCTTTGGCACTGGTAGAATCCTCATTTCCTGAGATGGACTCCACTTGTTTTGTGTCCAGACTCTCATAATTATCTTTTAAATGGAGAAAAGATGTTTTACTTATCAGACATTTACTATAAAACAGCATCATTTCAAGTATGAATTGCTAGAGTGGAGGCTGACAAAAGTGTGAAAGGTCTTTGGTTTATCTCGTCTTTGATGTTAAAGTAGATTTGATTCCTGTGTACAGATGCAAATTTACAAAATGCGTCCCAGATAAACAGCACATGTGCATATGTTGCTCTATCAGATCATTTATCTCAGATTGTGCACTTACCCTCATTTCTGTGTATAAGAGATTCATACAGTTCTGTTTCACTTTGTTCGAGCTCTGTGGCAAAATAAAACAATCTCTTAAAATGTATCATAAAAAAATGGCACTTTGCAAGTTCTAATACTTTTAAAGTTACTTTTGTGACAATCATGCATTTACTTAATATTGTTGCTTGCCTTTTTGGACTGTTTGATCAGTAGATTTTTCGGAATGTAAATTGTTCTCTTGCATCTCTGATTTATGTTGGTATGAAACATGGACACTGGAAAATTTATTTGATATGCAAATGCTGAAACATTTTTACATAAGTGGAATTCTTCTAGATTATAATGTAAACTAAATGAAGCAAATTAATAATACCTTAGTTTGAGATTGATGTGCTTCCAGTACAAGTAGAGAAAGAACACAGCTGCGATGACAGCAAGCCACAGTGCTATAGAAATACTGATGAGAGGATCTTTGCCTGAGCAATTGTTCTCAACAGTTGCATTTTCTTCAATGGCAGAAACATTGAACAAAAATTAAATGAATGTTGCCTTAATAAAAATGCTATTATGTTGCTATGGTATACGGCTGTTTAAAGCAAGGTGTAAATATACATGCACAGGGTCTTGAGTGACATTAATACCAATTTATGAATGCAGAACCAAGTTGTGGTTGAATGAAATGAAATAAGTCTTACCTGGAGTATCCTGAGGCATTGTTCCTGGTGTCAGCAAAAATGTTAGGATATGCAATATATTAAGGTTCAAATACATTCAGTAACACAATAATGTATATGAAACAATTTTCATTTGCACAGCAAAGTGCCAAGAGTGTGTGGGTGAAGGGTGTTAGTCTGCAGAGAGAAGGAAATAACCAAGAGGTTTTCAGATGACCTGTTGCACAGCATTCATGAAATGCCCCCTTTTTTAAAGTCTTCACCTCAAACACCTCCGTTTCCTGAGTTCACTTTGTTTTCACATGTAGCAACAACTTAAAATGAAAATAATTATTACACTTACTTCTGACCACGTTTGACTCTGGATAATATGTTGGGGTAGGTTTTGGGCAATGGTAGGCTAATTGTAATTAATAAATGGTTGAAAAAAATGTATAATATGAAACTTACTTGATTACTTTATACCTTTCTGTTCTAATATACCAGTGCTATATTATATATTTTCTGAATGGTTGTTAGCTTTGTTTTAATGTAGCCTATTTAGCTATAGTTCAGGGGGAAAATGTAAAAAAAAAAGTAAAAAAATAGTTGTTTGCACACTTTAGTGTAATTAGACGTTTGACTCAGTTATAAAAAAAATAACTGAAATAAATTTCAATTGTCTTGAATGTCTAGCATTCATGCAACTATTTCACACTTCTATAACTCGAGACTCTTGAGACAAAACGATCAGTGAAAGCAACAGCGTAGAAAACAACTGCGGGGCGGAGAAGCAACGGAAATGGTCGAAGGTCATCCTTCTAGCTCTTACGGTTAGAAAGACACTTTAGAGCAAACACTTTGGGTGCGAATAGCTGCTTGTTTGCATTTCACAGCGGTGGCTGAATTTCTTCAGTTTTCCTTACCTCTCAAGCCTTTTGTTTAAACATTTTGTGGGTGTCTTTCTCGAACGGCTCTTGGTTTTTATACCAAACGAAAATATAAAACCATTCATTCTTGAGACGTGGGACAAAACCGGTCCAGCAAGGGTAACTGCTATTAGCTTTAAAAAATACAAATATTTTCCATTTTAAATGTCATGAGGGATTAATAATAGAATGTATTTAACACAATTATCACCTTCAATTTAATTTTCTCATTATTATACCAAATCTGTGTTTCTTAATGTCCTCTCACTACATCTAAAACAGTGTGTCCACAGAGAAGGGTTCCAGCATTCATATGCAATAAAATGGATAAAAATGTTTTATCAAAAGCAACACTTAATAATATCTCCTATCAAAGCGAGGTTGTTTTTTTAATGACACATGCATGTTTCATAAGATTTTAAAGTTGCGTCCCCACTTTTTGTCAACACCGTCAGACATTCAATCAAATGTAACAAAATCAGGGAATATCAGGGGCAGCTGTCACTCTAAAGGACCCCCTTGCCACACTTCACCTGTCTCAGTGTCAGACAGGCTCTGCTAAGTTTTAGTTTTAGAATATTTTAAATCCTAATGTTAATATTTCCTTTGTCACAGCCATGATATGTCAACACCATCTTCCAATTTCTGAGGAAATTATTGGAAATATTTAGATAATTGTATTCTCCCGGAGCAGGTTCCATTAGCATCTAGCATCAACAGAAAAACATAAAATGGCTACTACATGAACTCCATTGGTTTTGTGAAAGAAATGCCAAATTTGTCAACACCGTCAGATGTCACCACCATACGATCTTGTGTTCCAATGATATATCAAAATACTTAAATGTGACTCTTGAATAAAAGCTTTATAAACAATAACATACTCACTGTTTGTTTTAATACAGTAATTGACTGATTCAATGTATTTGATAGTTAAAATTACTACAAATTCAGGTTTTCGTCACCTCCGTCAGCTGAATATTTTGATAATATTTCATTATGATATTTTATATTTGTTGTGGAATTGTTGGTCACGTGTGAAAGTGTAATCTGTCTGCTAACACCAGAATGTGTTTTGAAATGTTAAAAACATCTTGAATGCTGTTAAAGAAAGCTGAAATTATATTACACAGTCCAAGGTAAAAAAAAGCACATTTTGTTCAAAAAGAGAAAAGTTGGGAGGTTGTATCAAAGCATAGCTCAGTCGCTTAGTACATATAAGATACATAAATGTAGTTTCATTTATCTGAGTACAAGGTTTTATTTTTGTCCCACTTCTCAAGAATGACTGTATAATTACTTTGAATAATTTAAATGATATTTGTGCACACATACCAGTCATAGCTCAAAACATTGCTAAATATAGCTGAATTATAGTGTACTAAATGAAGAGCAGTTTGAGAGCCGAAAGAGTCGGTTCTTATTGCTGAGCTGAATCAAATGATCCGGCTCCCTAAAAAAGTATTCCCCCAACGGTTCTCAGGTCAGTCAGAGCGCAAGCACAGTGCGTGCAGCTGCAGGCAGCACTGCTCACAGTTGTTTGTGTCTTTTGTCTTGCTTTCTTTGTGTGTACCATTTGATGACGAAAATGTGTTATGCACACAATGTTTACTAAGCCAAGACATTAGGCATAAAATAAAAAATTGCTGAGGGGGCACCCGGATTTGAACCGGGGACCTCTTGATCTGCAGTCAAATGCTCTACCACTGAGCTATACCCCCCTTCCGCAGTTACAGTGTACACAGATTGCATTCTAGAGATTAACCGACGATCAGCACAATGAATTATAGAGCGAGCGTATATTTGAGCATATTTATACGAGTATATTGAAACGAAATAGCTCCGTGATATGGTATATGCTGTCAATAATAATAACAACATTTGTTTTAAATAAACAGCGACCAAAAACACTGCATACGTCGCGATCACATGATAACAGTATTTCCGGAGACCGGAAGTGCATAAGTAGTGGAACAAGGTTGCATTGTGCACTAAATAAAACATTAAAACTGGCCTGTGTGAGGAGGGTCAATAAGAGGAAACAGTTGAGCATGTAATTCTACATTGTAGAAAATACAAGACACTGAAAGAGGGGATGGAAAATAATTTAGATTATAAAGGAGTTAGGGGTGTAGAGTCTCACTTTAAGAACAGCCATGACACATACTGAGCACAGGTTAGAGTTCTATTAGTCTTTTTAAGGGAAGCTGGGCTTTATTATAGGTTATGATGGATAAGAAGGATTTTTCCCCTTCTCCCCTCCCTCTGCTTCTATACCCTGGTACGGCCTTGGGCCCCGCGCTTGAGGGGGCCCAATGGGGAACGGACCGAGGAGGACCCCAAACTCACACCAGGCTCCGTGTCAGCTAAGGACGGCCCTGTCTATACCCGTGTCATTGTATAGAATTAGATTGTTTTTGTTATTGTTGTTGCTGCTGTGTTAAATCACTTTATTAAACCTTAAAAGAACAAACAGGCATTGTCATCATTCCATTGTTAAACGCATTAACAATAAATCCAAGCAGCATATCATAAACACAAGAACAATAATAATACAAAAATAAAGAAAGTATATAAATAAAAGTTCAAATATTACCAAAACATAATATTTGAAGTTTAGAGGTTTTTAAGGCACTCGTTGTCTTTAATCGTTTTATTGATTATTATTTATTTATTATTATTTATTATTAAGACGCTGTGTGTTTCGTTGTGAAAGCGAAATTACTTTGTTTGGCCTTCCAAAAGAGGACGATATCTGCTTTGTCATGCCTGGAGCTGATCCGTGCTGGTTGCTGAGGAAATACATCAACTTCCGCTGTGGATCGCCGGATCGGCTTCACCGTGGACGAAGCGGAGTCCAGCACCGGGGTCGTCACATGTGGTTGCACTAGTGTTGTTTTTGGCGGCCTGTTTTAATTTTAGTTTTAGTCTAGTCTTTGTATGAAACTGTCATTTTAGTTTTTATTAGTTTTAGTCACGTTCATACTCTTTTTAGTCTAGTCAAGTTTTAGTCAACTAAACGTCTGAGCATTTTAGTCTAGTTTTAGTCAATGAAAACTCATGACATTTAGTCTAGTTTTAGTCAATGAAAATTGTATTAGTCTCTTTTTAGAAATGCAATTCTGTTTAACCCAGTCAATATAGTATAAGTACCTAGTAGTATAGACGAAACAAAAAATGTATTTTAGCCAAACCCATTTCAAACAAGGTTATCTTATTATATTATTGTTACCTTATAGACTCAAGAATACATCCATTCCAGACACGGAAGACGCTCTGATTTGAATTTACAACATTTATTTTACCAACCAAACATGTTAGAAGTACACACACATCAATTTAAATAAAGACGAACCCCGGCTGGCCGGCCATCGGTCCCTTTCTCTGTGTCAGACTTAACTTTGTTTGTATTTCGTCTTCTAAATCAGTGTTTCCCAACCTTTCTTTAGTCACGGCACCCTTTGGAAATTTTGTGGCACCCTACAAAATTAATTTTGTCACAATATTTGAATTTCTAACTTCGATATGATCATTTGAAAAGTATAGATATTCAGTACAACAGGGGAGAACTGCAGAATATAATGTCTTACAGATATTTTTTATATTATAAAAAATCAGTAGGCTAATTTCTAATGAAGAGACCAATTTATATGACAGATTTTAATGTAGGCTTTTATTCATATGTAAACATTGTGAGATAGCTAGTTATAATGGTAATTAAACAAAGTTTTGCTCACTCAGTGTTTTTTTTTGGGCTATTAAGAGATTTTTTTTTTTTTTAACAATTATCCAAAAAGGTTAATCTTAGAAAGCATATATCAGAGGACCAATGAGCAGAGCGGGTAGAAGATCAATGAGTGAGAGGGCAGTGTTACCAGTGTGGCCCCAGATACCACACCTTGTTACGCACAGTAGGGCTATTGAGACATAAACAATCCGGTACTAATCCCATGTTTCCTGTCAGCTTGTTTGAGTGGACTTTGCTGTTCGTGCGCAGGAACGCTTATGAATGGAGCAGTCACAGGCCGCGGCGACTGAGCGGAGCAACACGCGCATAGGAGGGAATACAAACATACAGTCTAGGAACTACACGCCGAACACACACACACACACACACACAACACATTTGTGATCCTGAGCGGTGAATCTCATTTTCGGCAGCCGGAATTTCAGTCCATCTCTAATTATTGGCGACATTAGAAATGTATATTATATAATAGATGCTCTTTTGAACATTTTAGCAATTTAAAAATATTAAAAAAGGATTTTTACACGGCACCCCTGCTCTCGACAGAACCCGGTTCGGAAACACTGTTCTAAATAATTCCGCGAGTGGGGACCTGATGCAGCCCCTGAAGCAAGACACAGGAAACAGAAATACTGCAAAAATAATAATAATAACGCGACTAAAACGAGACGAAATAATGTTATAACATTTCGTTTCGTCTCGTTTTGGTCAACGGAAATGAAGAGACATTTTAGCATAGTTTTTATTTAGTAAGCCACATTTCGTCTCGTTTTTATTCGTCAACAATATTACATTATACATTTAATTATAGTCATCGTCACATAACCAGCATTTTCGTCTCGTCTCGTCTTCGTCAGGTTCGTTGACATATTTAGTCATAAGTGTCATTGATGAAGCACCAATCCTTGTCGAATCCGCCGGCTCTGCTCAACTCTAGGCCTCCGTGTGTGTCGATGTGTGTTTCGTTGTGAAAGCGAAACTACTTTGTTTGGTCTTCCAAAAGAGGTCACGACTACAAATCAGTGGTTAAGTTGTCTTTACAACACTGTTCCAGAACAGTTCAACCCAACTATTCAGATGTGTGCAGTGCATTTTACGGAGGACTGTTTCGGATCCTGGAGGAGTAGACTACAATGCCGGCTGTTCTGACTCACAGACTGTAAGTTGTTTTTTGAACGGATTTGCTATTGACGATTCAAACGCGAGTTTTGGGCAGTGGAGAGTAGCACTTGTTGTTTGACGTTTCTCCGATCACAAATGCAGACAAGTTTTATGTTTACACGGCGCGATGCAACGCATTAAAAAGACAGTTTAAGTCATTATAATCCATAATTATGTCACCAATGGATGCAACAAATGCCTCGTTTATAATGGGTTTTAATGTTTTGTCTCGTCACTCCGGCCGGACAAGGCATCACAATAAGTTAAGGGGCGTAACATTTCCTTCACACGCTTGAGGTATTCGGGCAATCACAATGCACTGGATAGCTGGCCAATCAGAGCACACCTCGCTTTTCAGACCGATGAGCTTTGTAAAAATCGACGCGTTTCAGAAAGGCAGGGCATAGAGAACAAACAATAATATACAGTATGTGGAAAATGTGTTTTTTGAACCTTAAACCGCATAAACACATTTCATTACACCAAATACACAAAATAATGTTCTTTTTAGCAGCATCATATGACCCCTTTAACAAATCTACAAATTATTTTAACAGACATTATACAGTCTACAATATTGAAAGGTTGCATGAAAACACCAAATTTAAGACACCACTGATAGTTTTGAAGTGTACTTCCTCCATATTAGGTAGCAAAGGAAATGACAGGTATCTAGTTCTAACTTTGATAGTGTCAGCTTTTGAAAACTTCTCAGATAAAACCTTTCTTAAAAAATATTATTTTGTAGTGATCTCAAAACCTTGTTATTACATTTAACATCCAAGAACTAACTATTGTACGTAGGCATTACAGAAGAATATTGTAATATACCTTTAATTAAATTCCTCACAACTACAGGAATAGCTTTGACAACTAAAGAAAAGGGTCCAGTCTTTATAAAATAAAGATTTCCTCTTATGTAAAATACACCTGTTATTCAAAATTATAACAGTATGTGGAGTAAAATGATGCTTGTACAACATCTTCCAATACACCTGCACATGAAACTCAGATAACTTAAAAGGCCGTTTTAATTAATTAATGGGTCAAAATCCCATCGTAAAAGAAAATAAATTCCTCCAACACTTTGGAAAAGATGAAAAGGCACACTAAACCATAAAGACTTTTCACTTACAAACATTTGTAACCATCTTTAGAATTAGATTGTGAACCTACTGTTTGATCCACACTCCGGAACAGAATGCGGCGGTAATCCACCAATAAGCTGGATGCCAACCGCCGTTAAAGAAAGAAGAAGAAGAAGACCGGAAGTAAATTTATGCTGATCGTAAAGACGAACATCGCTTGAAAATGGTAGTGTAGAGCTTCAGTGTTTTCTTTTCTTTTGTTGCACTTTATAGGGTGGTGATGCGTGTTCATTTTCTGCTCTTCATACAGTGTGCAACGTGCATTTACTGTTAATAAAGTGCTTATTTGTGTTGTGCCGTTAATTAGCTAGCTAATATAGCGTAGCACAGCAGCTCGTGTTTATTTATATTCCAGGGCAGAATAATTAGTTATAATTTACACTTTGATGCCTCGATGTCTTATTATTTTCCGTATTTAAATGTACAAATATCAGAATTTATTTTGTTACTAAGCGGTTAGCTTCGAAATGAATTGTGATGCGTCATGGCCTTACTTTCAGTTTGTAGTCTTAACTGAAGAGACTGAAATGTGCGTTAATGTAATGTGGTAACTGTCTCATTCACAGTCATTCAGGCCATTTTAACGTGATTTATTATTTTTTTACATCAGCTTCCTTTTATGAATGTTTCTATAATACTATGTGTTTTCTGCAGAATACCCGTGGCCTGCGCTCTCAGCTGAAGGACAGTGTTCCCGTGACAGGTCTGTGTCCACAGGCGGGTCCTTATGGGGTTCAGGACTCTCTACGCAGGGGGTATGTTCTGGCCAAATAAACCTGTAAATGTTTTTTTCTGCCCCATTTGTATTCTTAATCCTTCTTTGTGATGCGATCGTAGGTTCTCAAGCGTAAAGAATGAGCTGCTACCAAGTCATCCATTGGAGCTTTCTGAGAAAAATGTGAGTAGAATCTAAGATTTGGCTTCTTGAGTACATTGATAATGTACATGATCCTACAAAAGACATCTAAATGTATAAATACATGGGGGAGAAATGATGGGAGGGGGTAATGCTCTTGCAAAATCTTGAAATGTACAATGATGTATACTAAGTAAAATATATTACATCAATTTTAATTACATAAAATAGTACTAATTGTAATGCATTTAAAATATGCAAAAAGTAGACCATTTAAAATATACAAACTTTAAAAAAAACGATTTTTTTTTTTTACGTCATATCAGTTCATTATCATACATAAGCCTCAGAACTTATAAAAATAAATGAATAGTGTAGCGAATCAGCTCATGGGAAATATGAATAATTAACCATAACTAATTATGATTAATTATTAATATTTTAGATCCACTGTAGATATTTAGCTGACCACTCAGGGTCAACCGTCTTGTCAATTCTAAGAACGTTAATTTCCTGGTTAAAGGAAATAACTTTCTTACTGTACAATTCTATAAGTTTGTAACGTAAATCTGCAGGATTATTGACTCCGGTTATGAGTAAACAATGAACACGTCAAGTGTGATACAAGTAAGGTTTTATTAACTACATAAACACTTAAACTAGTCTAACATACTACATAAACACATTAAGACGGTCTAACATACACATACACACACACACACCTACAGTTGGTACAGGAAAGGGTTAAAGCTTAACTCAGTACAGAAAGAGACATAAGGAATGACATTTATGGAACATTTTGCATATTCAGCAGATCTAAAAACCTGAGGGAAAACGTCAGATTCATAGTTCAAACAAACCTTGTAAAAAGGAGTAACTGATACTTAATATATCAATTAAATCGACTAAGTTTGATAATTGCGTATGTCTGAAAAAGATTCCTGATGCAATCATAAGGCCCAAGATCTTGCTGAAGTTGGTTGATGAGAAAGAGATAGTTTGAGTCAGAATCACTTGATGAATGAAAAGGACGAGGCCGGAGCCTGGCACGAGCTTAATGATGTTCTGGGAGCATTTTTCTCACATCTTCATCTTAGCATCCCCTGAACCACCGACTGGGCGGGTCACATGGTGTGTCAGCTTTAAGGTCAGAGAAGATCCTCGCCTTTCAAGATGGGCTTGTCCAATTAGAAAGGCCGGAATCCCAAGTGGGCGGTTTGAGATCCTGTGGAGTTTATGGCTCTTTGTGTGGAAACATGGTACTTTAGTATCTGGAACTTTGATAGAAAATACTAAAGGTTCTCAGGGCACTAATATAATGCCTACGTACCAACAAATAATATACATTCTTGTGTAGATCATCAGAAGGCGAATTCATAGATACTAAACAAGCTATATGTAAGGTTATCTGAATGAGTGGTTTATCGTAAGCACGAATAAAAATAGTCTATAATACAACAGATTAATACAAAACAGCAATAATACACACAATGGCCTGAAGAAAATGTGTGTTCATTCAAAGAAAAGGTTTTCCTATGAATTAATTAGTAGAACAGTCCATTTCTCCTGTGCATTTGTACCCCTTGTTTCTGGAGAAAGCAGAATGAGAGCCGGCTCGCATTCCACAAGGTTGTAAATGTACCGGGTTACCATGAAAACAGGGTCTTGTTCGGCGTCCTGGGGTGTTCAAAGTATTTGTGAAATCTAGCTAACAAAAAATATATTGTGTGTTTGAGTGGTCCAGACGCTACAAATTCCCCCCTTTCGAACGTTGTTGTCCATAGAATAGACAACAACGAGCGATGTCAAGGTGCAGAACAATCGAACACACACCTGCCACTCACGGCTGGGAGCCAGTGGTGGCTTTTTGGCTGTTGGTGCCGTGGTGGATGCTGTAAGGTGGTGNGTTGGTGCCGTGTTGGATGCTGTCGGGTGGTGTGCTGTGGTGATGTAGGCTGTAGCAAGGTGTGGGTCCTCGAGATTATGCAGCAGGTGTCGAGGCTGTGTCATCTGTCATCCTGAAGTGAGTTAGTCCGTGTAGGATGTTTTTGTTGATGCTGTTATCCAGTAGGCTATCTGTGTTACCCGTGATGTGGGACAGCCGGGTTTGACTCTCACTGGTGAGAGTGCAGGTGGTTCCAGGGATTGCCGGGAACTGTTATGGAGATTCTATAGTGTGTAGAGAATTTCCGACTGACCTAGTGATGATGGCAGGAAAGCGGCAGGTGGTTTGTTAGCTCTCTGCTTTGCTCAACGTCACTGGAAATCTGATGTTTGTGGTGTTTCTTTGCTCTTGTGGCGGCACCGACTTGCGCTTGCCTGAGTTGTGTTGGTAGAGCTTTCGCTGTTGGGCATGTGGGCCCTTTGCTCAATCCAACGTTGTCTGGCTGCTTCTGGGGTGTCGGTTTCAAGGGATGCTCCTCCCTTGTAGGGGCCTGATGCTGTGTTGCAGCAGTCAAGGAGTCAGAGGTTTGTCCTTCTCAGTACTCCTTAGTTGAGTTTTGTTCAAGGAGCTCTTTTGCGAGTGTCAGCAGCTCCTGTAACCCAGAAGTAGGCGTGTCCAGCTGTCCTTGTGTAGCCTCCGTTCGGCACCTGTGTGAAGGGTGTGGAGGAGGATGTTGTGGCGGACTGGTGTTGGACATACTGTGGTGTTTGCAGGGTGAGGACGGCCTTTTCCATGGCTTCTGTCAGTGGTTGGTCTGGAACCTGGGTCTTTTGCCATGGTGATGGCTCTGTCCTCTTTTGGCTAGGGGCTTTCTGTAGAAGTGTTTTGCATTGTGGCAATGCTGGGTGCCTTCTGGTGCCCGCTTTGGATTCTGAGTTGTGAAGTTCAGAATCAGCAGCGATCAGTCCCTGTTCAGACTCTGGGTCTGAGAATTCCTTTATGATGACTTGTTTAAACTGCTGGTGAGACTGCAGGATAAGTTCCTTTGATGTCCTTAAGGTCTCTGCAGTATTTAGGTTGCCAGATGTATTGTCTCTGGCCAGCTCGTTGGGGTCTGTGGGGTCATACGGTGTGTGTGTCTGCAGTGATCCTTTGGAAAGGTCCCTGCCCCACCCCCTTTTGGCTGCTGGTTGGTGACGTGTGAACAATGGCCCTCGCCCCCCCCTCACAGGTTCAGACTCTTGGCTGAGGGCCTTCTGGCCTTTTTCGTGTTTTTCCTATCTGTTCACCTTGTGGTCTGCAAGCATATTTCAGTTCATTTGTGACACTGAATTCATTTTGTTGCGTTGTTTCGGTTCGCCTAAATTTTTTTTTGTTGCAGCTGCAGAGGTTTTCAGGGAGCTGACTTGTGAAGTGTCAAGCAGAAGGCTTTGGCTCCCTTTCCCCCCTTTCGTAGCTGTGCACAGGCATGGAGGGCTTGCACTGCTGGCGACGTGATGTTCTGTCTTTTGCTTAAGTCTATGCGCATTCGGTAGGACTGTTTAAATTCTTTCTGGACCATGTCAAGTTCCTCTTTATTTGCTGAGTCAGGGTTTGGACCTCAGCTTTGGCTGTATGCAGCTGGCCTTGTAAGGACTTAGATGTGGTGTCTCTCTCATTTAGTTCCACATATGTTGTTTTAAGAGTGACTTTGTGTGAAACAGTTCTCTTTTCAAGTCCTGTCTGATGGCTTTTTCCAGCGGCGCTTGGTGTCTAGCAGCTGTTAGAGCCTCCTGAAGACTGGTGATTTCCTTCTGTCGCACCATTCTGTGAGGGTCTTTGCATCCGTTCTGTGCTTTTAATGTTAGCCTACATTGTGTTGCATGGTAGCTGCCTTTCAATGTATTAGGCCTGGCACTGAGGAGTGATGAGAAGTAGAGAGGAAACGGGGATTAGGCTACTAATAACCTGTACAACTCGTTAAGGAAACAACAGTTGCTAGAACTAATGTAATCCTATACAAAAAGCGAAGATTTTGATGGTGAAATAACTAAAATAAGGTCAAAGTAAAACAGAACAAACAAAAATTTAAATAAAAAGGGGTCCTGAGAGCTGTAGGAAATTAAAAGGGGAAATTTTTTTTTTTTTGATTTACTTAAATCTCAAATTTAATACAAATCAGTTTAGCTGAATTGGTACATTTGTGCTAAGCAAATGTAAATAAATGCAATAAAATTAAAGAGAGGTCAAAACAAAAGTAAACAATAACACAAGTAAAACTACAGTATGTGGGTAGGGACCACAGGGACCTGTGATGGCATAAACAGGAAGTGACACCAGGGGTGACGGAGAGAGAGAGGGAGAGAGAGAGGTAGAGAGAGGTGTGGTTAGAAAGTTACACTTTACACGCCTATCTAAGCGTTAGTCAGATGCTAACAGCTAGCAGTTGAGGTAAAGGGCTTAGCTTAAGAGTTAGCGTTAGTTACACGCAATTCTTTGTTTACACACAGGTCTGTGAAGTGGGTGCTGTTGTCAGATTAACTTGAGTCTGCTCACACTTCCGGGGTCACTTGTTGCTAGGAGACCAATGTAAGCTCACAACAGGTGCAGGTGGAGCTGACTTGCACTGCTGTGAGCATGCATGTGAAACTCATGCATGTCCCATACAAATTCATTCATTACTCAAAACAGCATATTCACTTCACAGGCAATGGTGGATTCGTAGTTAGCTACGCTAGAATAACACCATTAATTTTACGTAAATGTTTCAAATGAGCGAGTCATAATGAAATACAATGATACGTAACACATAATAAGGCCTTAAATTAATGAAATGAGGAGTATCGCTCAGATCACCTACACAGTGCTGAAATAGGGGATTTCTTCGCCCAAGATCAGATTTATTCTGGTACCATTTATATGGGCTGCTAGTCTGAGGTTTACCCGTCAGAAAAGGCGTACCCTCTACTAACAACAGAAATTAGGATTTCTTCGCTAAAATCAGGTTAGTTTCTTATCGTACGATTTAAACACATTATAGCACTGAAACTTTCTACTACCTGTAGGAAGGCACATTCAAGCTATAGTTTTATCTGATTATAATCAGAACCTGGTGCGCGCATGTATAAGAGTTACGTAAATGTTTCACATGAGTGGGTCGATATGAATACAATGATACATAACACATACTAAGGCCTTAAATCTGTGAAATGAGGAGCATCGCTCAGATCACCTACACAGTGCTGAAAAAGGGGATTTCTTCGCCCAAAATCAGACCGATTTATTCTGGTACCATTTATATGAGCTGCTAATCCTGAGATTTCGTCGTCAGAAAATAGACTTATGCTCTACTAACACAGAAATTAGGATTTCTTCGCTAAAGTCAGGTTAGTTTCTTATCGTACGATTTAAACACATTATAGCACTGAAAACTTCTTACTGCTTGTAGGAAGGCACATTCAAGCTATAGTTTTATCTGATTTTGATCAGAAACTGGTGCGCGCATGTATAAGAAGTTACTAAAACTTATGAGACTGACACATAAGATTGATTACTGGGTCGGCTTGCAAGCAATGTTTAAAACGACGCCACCGTTCTAAATTACTGCTCGTCCTGCATAAAGTAGGAAACTATTATTTTCCTGGCCATGTGAATGCTGGGATTTTTCTGGCTAGCTTGTCAAAGTCTCTGGGGGTCACATCATGCGCTGCTGCGGGGATGCTTGGAAGGGACCCCCCCTCCTTTCTGTGGTTGCTGGAGGTATTACAGTTCTGTCTGCTGAGTTGTTAAGCAGAAAGTGTTGGCTCCCCCCTTCGTAGCTTGTTGCATATGAGGGAGTTTGCACGGCTGAATGAGGATGCAGGAGTAGGGTGTCTCTCCCACTGCATTTCTTTTCGCAGCCTGTAGGAGTCCCTGAGTTCTCTTCGGAACATGTCAAGCTTGTCTTGAGTGTTGTTCAGCTGCTGGATCAGAGTCTCTTGAAGTCTATCAATTTCCTCCTGTAACTCCATTCTGCTGGAGTCCTTGTGGGATACCACTGTGATCTGTTGCTTGAGATCATTTACCTCCTGTTTCAATCCCATTAGGTTGTGGGCCAGGAAGATGATGACCTTGGTGAGCTTTTTGTAGCCATAACTCTCGCTTGAGTCATGAGTCTGAGGTACTCTTCTCTCTGTGTCCAGTTGCTTTCGGCTCAGTAGGTGGTCGTTGTTCCTGGGTAGGGGGTGTTCCTCACAACTACTGGCCAACCCTCTTTGGTCTGCATTCTGGGCAGTTAGTCTGAGCATCTGCAACATTTTGACACACTTGTGTTGAGAGTAAGGGCTAGAGACTACTACAAGATTAAAACAGAGTGTGAATGCTAAGATAGGTTTGGGTCAGCATATGTTTGCTGAAAAGGGCGTAAACAGGGTTTTGATTGATGACTTAAGACTACTCTTATTGTCAAATTATCACTCAGAATTTACTGACGGTTCCCCAAACAGGCTTAATCTCTGAGGAAGTGAAGGAGAAAGGGAAACGCAAGAGAAAAGAGGCATTTGAAGATTGAGATACATAGAAAAAGAAGAAAAAGAAGGACGAGAAATGGAAAAATCAGAAACCAGGGATTAGGTTAAATTCAGTTAATGCTGTATTTAAAAGCTTCAATTAAAGAGTGTTAACCCCTAATTGTTAAAGCTATTTGGTAGCTTAGCCTAAAATGAAACTATGCTAAGTCATGTTAGCTTAGCTGCTTAAGGTGTTTTGTTTACAACATGGCATCACCAGGTGCTATGTGGTGTTAGCGCTTCCTGTGATAAGTTGTTGTCACGGTAACCAATGCAGGCCAGTGTAATTAACGCAGTTTAATGCCTGTCTATGTTAAACAGTCACAGCTTTAGAACGTGGTGCTTCCGTGAGTGCTTCTTAATTAACCATAAACTCTTCTTGCCTTGTTTACAGAATACCAGAAACGGTTTACTGTAGTTCAAAACAGGTTTAAACATATATGTACTATGTTTCCTCACACATGAGTACCGTATTATCCTTTAAATTTCACTCATCGAGTGAAACACATAATACCACCAGGTTGCTAGCTTGTATATATAATGTCAAAGTGTAGATTAATTGCTTCAATCTAATTATAAACTAGAAGGCCTTTATGCTGTAGAAAGGGGAGCATCACTCAAATCTACCTTGATATAACTGTACTGAGTTTTCTTCTTCAAAGAAACAATTTAAACACTACTGCGATTTTTGTGATTTCTTCACTAAAGCATATTACTTTATGGTACAGTTTGGACATGCCGCTGAGCTGAGATTCAGACTTATGCTTTGTCAGGAC